>JAOBAT010076962.1:0-20356 GCA_026413305.1 Hydrozoanthus tunicans | reverse complement strand
GGGACTGGTAACCTGTGACGTAGCAGCAGTGAGTTATGTGGTTTTTGTTTAAAAAATTTCATTTCTGTTAAAAAATGCCATAAATTTTTTGTTTCAAACGGTTTCAAGGGAATGATTCATTCATTAAAGTTATAACAATGTGACTATCGTAGCCAGAATTGAATATTTTGAGATAAAAAAGATTGTCTCTACTTTATGCCTCGTGCTACGTCATATACCTTCTGCTACATCATCATTGCACACTTCAAGTCTAAAAAATGCAACAAGAATGGTGAGAAAAGGTTTTATTTTCAAAAATTACTCTTATTAAAGGGTTCTACTTTTCATCTGGAACTTAAGAAATTTAAAGCTTGTCAGGGACTTAAATATTAATAGGTTGTTTAAAGGTATTGACACTTGATTTAACTTATTATTCATTACTTTCTTTCATAGCAGTAGTTACAGTGTGGTAAAAGCACATACCACTTCATTTCAGATTTTGAGTAATTTTTAAAAGTAAAATCACCATGCTTTCTGTTTAAATTCAAATTTAAAATAAACTTAATTCAAATCTTTGACCAGGGGTAACAAACTGGTTTCAGCTTACCTGACTTCCTGTTTACTTGGTTTTGCGGTATAATAATCTGGCATGACGAGGAATCATTGGTCTTGGGGATTGGATGAGACAGAATACAAATGCATCGCACAACTCTGCCAACTTTTTTAACTTGATCTGGGAAATAAGATGGGTCACCAATGATACCATGAGTTGCACGGACAGTCTCCCCTTCGGACTTCAGGCCTTTCGCCACCCCCTCCTCTATGATGACCTCATCAACTGGCTTATTCAACATGTATACGCCACCATAGACAGCACTGAGCCGCGCAAAGCCTTGTGGGAGGTCTCCCAAGCCATATAGTGGGTAAATGTACGGGTTCTTACCGTATTGGGCAAGTGATCCATAGTAAAGCTTAATTCTTTCCAGCGTCTCCCCACACGGCTTGTCCTTGTAATCATCATTAAGGTACAAAGCCAACGCATGACCGGTGAAACCTGCCGTGTTATCATCGACACCGAACTTCGCGTAAACTTCGGCCATTGTTGTTTGGTTCGGATCGACACCCTGACACGTTGTGGGGTCCTTTTCGTCAAAGTTCATGACAAACAAGAGTAAATTTCGAAATCTTCTCTTTTCAAAGATTCCCATAAGGCTGGAAGACAATGCTTCGCTTGCATCGGCTGGAACTTTGTAGATATAGCCTCCCTTGTACACGAAGCTACCATCAATCTGCTTGAATTGAATATAGCGTGTTACACCAGTCTGGACCAGCATCTTAACCAATGATCCGTTAGCCATCAAAAACTTGGGAATCAAATCTACATTCCAGTCGCGAGCATTACCGAAGCATTCCGGTGTCTTGCCACCGACTAACTCTTTATCAAACTTCTTGTAAACCTCTTCTAGAGGGTTCAGTGATGTACAGTCGCCGCCATAGTAGTTGTTACGGTCTAGATGTAACACTTTCTTGCCCGACACCGACAACAAACCACTCAGAACACATTCTTTCAATCCTGTGCCAAGAACGATATATTCATACTGTTCGTCCATGGCAAAGCCAAGTCTTTTTCAGCCGACAAGACTAAGAAACCGCGATTCAATCAGCTGAAAAGAGAAGCGAATTTGGGTTGGAACTGGTGGTAGTAAACACCGGTTGTGTTTTTCTGCGCATAATCTTAATAAGGACCGCTGACCTACTAATCCCGCGAAGATAGACTGAGCTTCATAATAGACTCGGAGAAAAGTCTCAAGGCACACTTAATACTTGATTTTAAACACACTGTGCAGAAACTGTGGTGGGCGTTTTTCATTTCCGGGTTCTTTCATCCTGAAAACCAAGAGAGAAGCGTCAATGCCTAACATAAAATCAGGAAGGATGGTTATCCCCCCCGGGTATTTCTTAGTTAAAAGGGTAGGGATGACCGTCGGAAAAGTCCCCAAAATACCCTGCAAAACAATGAATAAATACCAATTTTTCCCTGGGTAGCTACCCAGCGGGTCGGCGCTAAGTCGTGTTGCCGGGAGTACACCTAAACTTTTGTTGAATAGTGAGGAAGTTGAATAAGAAGAATATATTGAGTAAAATCAGCAAACCGTTCCTCCCGGCAAGGGGCTAATACAGCTTTGGTTTGAGAACGGTTTGGCATTTTTACATAATATTTTTAACTTCAAAATTAATTTTCAAACTTCCAAAAAAATCACCGAACTCCAAATTCTCTTTAAAAATACCAATTTTCAAGAAAAAAAAATAAAAACTCAAAATTCATCCGAAAAATCTTAAAATATTCAAGCTGGTTCCCCTTCATACCATTTGTTTTATAAGTGATACGATTCTGCAGATTCAAATCATGGACGGAGATATCGTACGAAACATGAGGAAAAGTGGCCGTAAAGCACGCTTTAGGTGTACCCGCGCCTTAAATTCTTATCACTACGCACGTTTGCTAAAATACGGGACTGCAAAGTCAAACACCTGGGCGTTTTTCAACCCTAAAAAATACCAGGCTCGATCTTGGTTTAACACAGGGTTTCTTTTAACAACCCCTAAAAATTTTTAACCCTAAACATAGTACGATGGTCATATCTACACCCCAATATAGGAAGTACCCCGGGGGGTAAACCAATATAATGATAATGATACAATGATACAAATGACCCTAACCCTAACCCTAACCCTAACCCTAACCCTAACCCTGCCGGCTCCAGGACTCGGAGTAACAGACACCTTTAGCCCGAGCCGAAGGTGAGAATTAAGAGTTTCGAGATCAGAAGGGACCAAAAGATGTTCATTCCCAAAAACATAAACTCTTTTACTTTTGTTATCCTTTTGGTTGGCATTAAGAAAAAAAATTACCGCACTGTTCGATCGGCATATGTTTTGTTTCATCGGGGTCACGCACTGTTCTTTGTCGCTTGTAAAATGAACCACACGCCCTAAAAAATTTAGTATGTTTACAAAATATGAAAGTTAAAAAGCAAAACCAATACGACTATTTCGAAAAATACTTTTAGTACAGTTTTTCAGCTGGCCATACCAGTGGCCTTTCATTAGGTATCGTTACTAACGCACGCAACTAGTAAAAATTGGAAGTTAGGGGAGTGCGTTTGAAAGGCTGGGGGGTTAGATTGATGCTAGGGAGATTAGGTGGTGTTAGAGAAGAGGGAGGGGGGGGGGGGATCGAATTGTATGAAAATTGAGGCTTGTAATTACAGCACTTTTACTGTTCTTTTTCATTGGGAATTGTACACGTATGGCTATTGATAACTGAGAGTGTAGTTGTCTGATGCCGGTTTCCTTAGTTATGTTGACATCATGCAATTCTCCTAAAAAACATGTTGTTTACAAGCCAAGCCGGGTTCTACAAGTAAATGCTCGAGTGTTTTGGTTTAAAATGTGAACACTAGAACTCGATAAGTGCATGAAATGATATGAATCTGTTTTTTTCCTTTATGAGTTTACTTTGTAAATGTAACGAGGTATGTATGACGATAGTCATATTATTTAATAAAATAACAGAACAAACAGTGGCATAGCCAGGATCTGGAAATATTGCCGGCTGACTGGCAATCTTAACCCCTAAAAAATACGACGGCCATACCTACCATCCCAATATAAGGGGTATCCCCCCAGGGCCTAAAGCACGAACATTTCTTAGGGGGATCCGGGGGCATGCTCCTCTGGGAAATTTTTGAAAGTTTCATTTCTGAATTTCCCAGAAATGCATTAAAATCATAAAACCTAACGAAGATGTTCCTCCCGTGCCATTAGGAAGTTTAAGATTCAAGGAGCAAGTTCCGGAAGGTGGGAAACTGAAACATAAATAAAAAGTTCACCCTGGGCCCTGTTGTACTAGGCTATAGCCCAGCCAGACCCATATAGCTCCGTATTGTGGCGCTGACATAAGGATCTTGGCTCTCTAGATTGGCACCGAGGAAACGGCGGGAGGAACTGAATGCAGCACTTTCTCTGCGCAGACTCAGTGAGGTCTAGGCGTTTGACTGATTTCCGGTGTAGTGATACCTAGGAACTTCGCATTTCAGTGCTGATTCAATCAACTTGAATATTCTTTCCAAAGTAAAGTTAGTGGAGGGATTATGAGTTTCAGCAAAAGATAGCACTTTTGTTATTGACATCAAGTTGAAGTCCGTGTTTTTGAGTTAAGTCATGCGCTGCTGTTGGAAGTCATGACGCCGTGGTCCGTTGGGAGAATTGCAGTGTGTATGCTGCTTTTGGCATCACTTCGTATAAAGATGTCATCAGGTCAGTGTTTTGCTTATTCACTTGAACACACACATTTGGCTTCTTTTCAAGGCAAATAAAGACGAATCAGATGGACTACGAACGTTGAACTTGCTGATGCACGAAGGAGCTCGAGGTTAGGAGGTGTGACGAATGAAGTCAAAGCTCGATACACTTTCATTTTTGAAGTTTAAGGTAATTTTTAGGCTGTGCTGCATTGGAAGCTTCTGTGGATTACTCAGGTGAAATATAAAGTTTCTGCTGCTCATATGCATGCACATTGATGGGTAGAGGCTGGCGTGTTCTATTATGCAGGCTGTAATCACCTTGTGCATGGTGCTTATAGCCAGCATGTGAGCAAATTTTTAAAAAAAACATTTTGTGGTTCTTTGAGTTTGACAACAGCAAATAAAAAGTTTTTGCAAAAGTCTTTGGTAATAACTGTTTTCCTCACAGATAATCACCTAGGTAATAAATTACTAAAGCTTACAATAATTATTCGCTTCAGGTTCAGCAAGTATCTGAATAATGAATGGTCACTTTGCTTTGGGTGAATGATTGTTTTAATAATTATTCAGGGCTCGAAACTAACTTTTTGAATTTTACTAGCACAAAATATAACAAGACCTTATTTAGGTAAAGCTGTATTGAGAAAAATTTGGCACAAATAGTCTGACATTCTCTTTTCATTATGATATGAAAAATTTTTTGGCAGGTTTCTATTCAATACAAATGACATTTTGGTTGGTAAACTGTAAAATATAGACAGACAGTCAGCTTCATGTCATTTGAGGTGAGCTGTTCTTTACAATTACTTAATACTATTGCATTAAGTCTATCTCTGTGTTTATTGTGTATATAATTATGTTAGTTTGAAATATTTTAAAGTATCAAACATTTAAATCAATCACTGGCTCCTTTCTCACTACAGCACTGTTTTGTATAGCAAGAAATGAACCAACAATTGATTTAGATGTTTTATTTCAGCCCTACTTTTGAGTATCGAACACGTGCACTCTACCAAATGGTTTTAACTTTTGATTTTCTTCTATTTTAAAGTATACTTAGAATTTATTTGTATATTTTAGTATAATTATATAACCATATTTTAAACTTTTTATTTAACAATCCATTCACTTCAGGTTTAGAGGTGTCATGCCTCACTAATGGTAGGGAGTTCGAGCCTTTACTTGCAACTGTTACCAATGGCAATGTGCTTGTAATACAAAAAGGCTCTTCTCTAAGCTGCACATGTATCAAGACCAATGGTGCTTTAAATGTATCAGAGGCTATATCATGGAGTAGCAGTGGAAAGTATTTAAACCATACTGTGGTGAATAATAGCACCAGAAGGTTTGTGCTATCAGTTGTTGACTGGGTGAAAAATGGCACTGTATATGAGTGTCTTGCTTTCCGTAATGGCAGCCTTTCCAGTGGTGTTTGGTTTCAGATAATTGTTGGCGGTGAGTTCCATTACACTTGCTTGATGATTATAATACTTATGAGCCTCAGTAGTGAATTTACAGATTAGTAGAGTTTCAGATTATTAAGATTAGACAAGAATAAGTATTTTCAGTATAGATATAACACTAGGCATGCTACAAATGAAAATCTTTACAAATAAAAGATTAAAACAAACCTAGGCAAATGAACTAGTTATTAGTGATATAGCACCTGATTTGTGGAAAGATAATCCAATTACTAAACTGAAAGGTGTTAAAAACCTTTCTCTGTTCAAAAAGAAAATTAACGGTGATTTTGTTGAAAGAACAAAACACCTTTGACAATATAATTCCATTGATGATTTATTTGCAACTAAAACTTGTATACTTAAATGCTTTAACTATTATAACACAGTAAATTATTTTGATAACAAATCTCTTTATCAAGTGATAAACTTATCATTGTTAGTTTATGCTTCTGTGTTACACATTTTTTACTATCACACCCTTATTCTATTTCTAGTTCTCTACAAATGGAACAAAAAAATGACTAGTGGCTAACACATAAACACTCGGTTACTTTAGCATTAGGGCATTCATAAATACACAAATTACAAAAAGAAAAAACTTCAGTCAATTATAATGAACTCTAGTCTTTTGTAATTTAGATATTAACTTGTACCTACAAACATAAAATGATTTGAAACAAAAATTAAATGTTATGTTTATATGTTAATATTCAGTTGATTAGTTTATAATTTATTAAACTTTTTCAGGTTACCCTACATTTAAATCTCTTTTTGTACATTATAAACAGTGACAATGTTATTATGTAATATAATTCTTTTCTTCAGTTGGGATTTGTGTCTAGTAATAATTAACAAGCTTCGATTCAGCAACCAAATTTTAAAGATCATCTTTGTTATTGTAGTTGTTGAAAACCTTTTAATTATAAAATTTACATTTTCATCCAGTTGATGCAGAAACTGATGCATTTTGCCTTAATTTATATTAGTCTGCAAAATTGTAATCAAACAGTGTATAATTGCAGTAAGTTGACAGTTGGCTGTAATTGGAAACCTGTGTTCAAACACATTGATTCAAGTCGCTATAACGGCAACTTAACTCCCTTGAAAGCAGGGGCATTTCTAACATGGAGGAATTTAAAACTTAAGACATTACCATGTCTCTACTGAAGATATGAAAACAATGAAAGTTGCTATCAAAAGCAGTTTTTTATGTTTTTCAGAAATTGTAGTTATTATAAAATTTTATATGATTAATTGGTAGCAGGACTTCATGTCATCCAATTCGGTCTGTAATCATTCTTTTGATTATCAAATCAGACTTCTGCTTGGCAGTTATGCTATTTTGTTAATTGTTTGTACTGTATGATTGGAGTCTGGACACTGTACAGTCATAATACCGCAATTTTAAATCACATTAACCCTTTTATCCAAGACTCCTTGACTTGATTCAATTAGTTTTTTATTAATTGTAAACCTTAACTAATAATTATTAGTCCAAATATGAATGAAATAATTTTTTCAGAAGAATTGAGAGTGGCCATTTTGTTTTATCAAGGTGTTACACATGGTTTAAAAAAAACAAACATCAAGTCAAAATAAGATTGACTGAATATTTTCATAATAGTTAACTACCCACAATTGCTTAGAATCATGCTCGTAAAAAAAATTAATAATTGAATTTTCTAGTTTCAACTCTTCAATTTAATCTACAGAACGACCTCTCCCTCCGAGAAATGCGGTAATTGAACCTTTTTACCAAGGGATAAGGTTCAATTGGACTGCTTCAAGGTCAACTGGAGGTCTGCCAGTTACATACAGTGTGAGGTTTTCGAAGATGTCTCAAGACTTCCCAGAGCTGAGGAATTTTGCAGCTCCATGTGTGGAGCTGTCAAACAAGAATGTTGTGCAACACAATTTTCAACATGTCCCGGAGAAACACTATTCTTGTGTTGTGTTTGTAAATTATAGAAAAAAACTTGAATACTACAAAAACATTTATGATGGCACCATCTATTCTGTTTGGGTTTCTGTACAAAATGAAGTTGGTAGTGCTAATAGCTCCAGATCTTGGGCAATTAAACCAGAAGATTTCAAATATTCCAACAGTAAGTGAAAGACAATCATTAACATTGAGGGATTGATGCTAGAATGGCATTTTTGTGGGAAGGATAAGATTACTTTAAAGTTTTATCTAGATTTTCTCTAGACAGCTTATCAATAAAATTATCAATTTTTTTTCATTCTCACTTATAATCGCCAGATTAAGTTTTTAATATGTTCCATGAAATTTTTCCATGTGCCATTTTAGCACCTATCCCTCCAATTTAAAAGTTATTTCTTAATTTCGTTCCAACCATGATATTATAAGCTAGCCTAGAATTGAAAGGTATAAGAAATTAATTTTTGTATTAGTTGTAGTATCTTGTCAAACATGGTAGAATATCTTGTTGGTTTCAAAACTTTTGCAATTGAGACAAGTTTTGCTTTCAAACAATAGACTGAGTTATTTTTTATTTAAACTGCAGTTTTAAGAAACTTGTAGATAGAGAAAAATTCTAGAGACAAATATGCAAAATTTAAACTTGATAGAAAAATTAACCTCTTGAGAAGTATTTGAGCAAGGACAAGTTTTACAGGAAGGGCAGTTTATTAATTTGTCTATTTGTACCGCGTGAAGCAAAATAGAGGTCTGGCAGTGACAAACATCCATTTAATGAGTCATTCTATAGAAAGACTCTAGTTTTTATATTACATGTTCTAGTAACTTATCATTTTATACCACCAATATGAAAGAACTTGGCAGTTCCACTATGAGAAGGGGTGATGTTTAATGGCCTGAGCGACAAAAATGTGTTTTAAACTTTTGCTTTTTTAATTAAGAATCAATTATTCTCTAAGAATGTTAAAAAATGTTTCTAAATTAATTTCATTTTGAGCTTTTAAGATATATACATTAAATTTGAAAACTTGAGAAAAAGAGCTAATCAAGTTATTTGTCATGAGAAGTTGCCAAGATTTTTCCACATTGACCTTTAAACTGCGATTCTCTCATTTTGGAGTTCATAACACTTTCAAAAAGTTAATAAGTTAAATCTAAACAAGCAAAAGCAAACTGTAGATTAACTTCTTTTGAGTAGGGGTGTTGGGAGCTATCGACAACTTTAATGGCTTGTAACAAAACTAACACAGTGAACAAGTCAGTGAAATGTACACTGTCCAATATTTGCAGGTCCAATTCAAGCTCCAGAAAATGTTCAGGTAACAACAGTCACAGACACAGGCTTTAAAGTCTTATTTGATAAAGGAAGGTTTTGGGTGACTGAAGATTCACTTTTTGGAGACTTGTATAACACAACATTGACTATTGCTGGTAAATACAACAACATAATAGTCGTGGTGAGTATATTCAGGAAAACATATTATGATCTGCCTCTGTGAATGATCATTTTGATCAAGAACTGTGAAAAGGAAGTTTGTTAATCTGACTTGTGGTTTTAAAAGTTAAGCAAAAATCTTTTTACAGTTGTTAAATTATTTACTAAAACTTAATTATTGGTCAAAGGAGGCATCTAAAATGAATAGTAAGCCATAAACTTTGAATGTTAATTACTTCAATGGGCATAATATAATTATGTGAAGTCCTTGGCTCAATGATGTAATTATTTTATGATTATTGATTGAAAAATTGCTATTTAATTATTTATTAGTTACAGATACAGCCTAAACTTCTTGAATGAAGATTATAGGCTGGGACCAATTGAATAGTGTCTCTGTCCATGGAACACCCACACAAATGTTCAGTCCTAGTCAAGGCAGGAAGTTAAATCGAACCCAGGGCTTCGTACTTGGCAGTCGCAGTTCTAGACCAACTGAGTCAAGGTCACTCACACAAATAAGATAACACAAGAAAACCAGGAGTTCTGAAAAACCATTAAGACGCATATTTTTGTTTGTTAAGTAAATCTCATTTATAAGGTAAGGTAGGGCACAAGTTCATAGCAGTTGTTTTACAACTGAATGGTCGACCCTGTTTAAGTAAAGGTTTACAGTAACTGTTTGGAGCTAGGTAGTCTAGTCCTCAATGACTGAACAGGGGTTGTGCTACTTATAATTTTGTATCAATTGAGTCTTGGGACTCCATTAATTTTCTCGTTTGGAGTCCCTAGAAGTTTTATGGAGGAGCCATTAAACTGGCAAATTATGTGTTTCTTGATCTGCAATTCCCAGCGACCCATTAAAAAGTTTGATAATATGGGTTTTATTATATGTAGTTTTGGATGCCTCTAGGATACAATACAGATATTGGCTTTAACTTTACTATGCTTAACAACTAATTAAACAAAGTGAAATGTGGTAATTTTCTTCCTTAGGAGAATAACGCCATTTCATTAGGAAAAAATCAAAATTCTTTAAAATTGCGAAAGACCCTGAAGCCTTGGACTATGTACAGCGTGTGTCTTCGGGTTCAAATTCAATCAAAATACCGTAAAGAGAACCACACGGCCTACTCTCCACCAGTGTGTACTGATGTAAGAACTAAGAAAGCAGGTTAGAAGCCGTGGAAGTGTTTGTTACTAGATCATTTCATCTTCCTGTTTTTTAAAACTGTAATACTGTACTTCTGATCATTTAGTCCTCAATGACTGAACAGGGGCTGTGCTACTTATGATTTTGCATCAATTGAGTCTAGGGACTCCATTAATTTTCTCATTTGGAGTCCCTATAGAAGTTTTATGGAGGAGCCGTTAAACTGGCAAATTATGTGTTTCTTGATCTGCAATTCCTAGTGACTAGATCATTTCATCTTCCTGCTTTTTAAAACTGTAATACTTCTGATCACTAATGACTTTTTGGAAACCAAAAAATTTTCAAAGAATCATTATTAGACCTCTATGGTGGCCCAGAGCTGCTAAGCTGCTACAAACTATTTCTCACACATTTTTCCGTAGATTTTTTCATGTCATCTCATTTTATATTATTTTTCAATTTTGATTTGTTTTTGAATAAAAGATAAAGCAAAAACAAAAGATGAAAAGTTGAAAAAACCAAAAAGAAAAAGAAAAAAATGCAATCAGGAGTCAAGAATTGCCAAAACAAAACAAAAACAAAACAAAACAAAACCACAAGAAAACCGAAAAAAAAAAGAAATTTAAATGTATATGTAGCTTGATTATTTAAAGTCTTTATCATTTATTAAGTAAACTTATGATTAATAAGCTTGGTGCTAGAAATAAAAAAATGGGGATAACTTTTATTGCTGGAGATTATGTTGGTGCAAACAAAAATAAAGACACACTTCATTTTATTCAAGTTTTTATATTGTTTTGTGTATTTTACTTGACATAATACACAGGAACAAACTGTTATAGTTTCATATAATTTATATAAGTACTGTACTTGTTCACTTTTTTGTCTTGAGTTCATTAAGAGCAAAAGTAAATTCAGACTGAGCTTCATTGAGAGCTTAAAATACTGTTTAATGCACAGCTAAGTTTATTTTCTAATTTAAGGAAATTGCACAGTCGTTTGGGGTTAAGGACTGAAGTTCTGGTCACTTGAATGAATTGCAACTCATTCCTAACAATTTATTTTGTTTTACTTCATTGTTAACCTACTAGTGTATAAGTGTTACTAGGGTAATGTACAATGTATACTAATAGAAGCTTTATTTTGGGCTCAAAAGAGTTTAAACATCATTGTAACAAATAATTTTAGCTATAATGAGTGTTATTGTTTGAAAATTGGATAGTCTTTGACATCCCTTGGTGTTCATGCTCTGTTAAAAAGTACTGCTTTATTTGGACCCAGAGTACTTGACACAGATATTCAATGTCAAACATGATGAGTGTGTATTTGTATACGGTACTGTATGTTTTCTACCAGTGGTAGTATAGCTATCTGGACAATACTGTTCTAAGTACTTTTTTTTATATTTGTTTATTGAAGCTCCCAGCTCAGCTCCAACTATCACAAGCTGTAACATGTCAGTTTCAACTAACAGCTCACAGTTGAGATACAACATAACATGGGAGGTAAGCTACTAGGAAGATCTATTTAAAAACCAACTATTATATATGAATTATTTAATTGTTTGAAGTAGAGACAGTAAAGACTCGTTTTGACAAGTGTATTTGATCGTGTCTCCCATTTTTTACTTTGTAACCTTTGTTGGTGGTGGTGTGTGATAGCTAGCTAGGCAAGTAGAAAGAAACTAACAAACCTCAATTTTGACCTTATTTGTTAGAACTCACCGAATAGCACATGGAACTCGCCGTGGCTAGAAGGGTCAGACATAATTTACCTGAGAAGAGATGAAATTCCAGTTGGTTACACTGAGCAGCTTCTGAGTGTTGATAATAAAACTCATTATGCTGAACTTCTGCTTCCATCACATGCCAGATTCGATGTGTGGATCAGGGCGCGCAATTTGGTTGGAAGTAGCAAGAGAAGTGAACCTTGCAAGATAGTACCAATAATAAGTATGTTGGTACTATGTTTGCTAGAATTTTTACATGTTAATGAGTACAATGGTTAATTCTGTTCTAAAAAAGCATGTACAGAGTAACAAAGTGTATTTAGGATAAAATTTCTTGCTATTTGATTGTGTTAGTTAAGCAAAGTGCCAGTTGGTGAATTTTGCAGTCTTTCAAATGAAGGTGTATCTTTATTTCTTACACTGAAAAGTGATATGGTTTGGTTTCTTAAGGGAAGTCCTACCATAACTACAGTACCATAATGGACGCCCTTGTACAACTATTGACAAAACTTTGGGCTGGGCTTTGCTGTACTCTTCGTATACTGTACTGTACTGTGTTTTTTTATTTTGTAAATGGACTGTGCTGTGCTGTTGGGTCCGGTCTTGTGTGTTTGCCGTGCTGTGTCGTGCTGTGCTTTGCCTTGCAGCATTGTGCTATATTGTGCTAAATGCTGGACTGCGCTGTGGGTAATTTGAACTTTGAGCCAACAAAAAAATTGGTGTAATGCGACAACCTTTTCATTAATAACACTACATTCTTATAAAGGCACAATTACTGGATGTCGTTGATACATGCTATATTTAGCTATTACAGTAGTAAACTGTTTTAATTATGTAAACTGGTAGTTATTTTTTCCCAAATTTTTACGAGGTTTGCTGTGCTTTGCCACATGTTGTTCTGTAGTATGCTGAGCTGTTGTCGCTTCATTGTGCTGTGCTATACTCCACTGTGTTCTTATTGTGCTGCAACTTTATGCTAAATGCTGCATTGTACTGTAATGTGCTCTATTACAGGTGTTGTTCTAAGTAGCGCTGTTATACTGTACTATACATACTGTGTTGTACTGTACTGTGCTGTGCTGTGTTTTACAAATTACATATGAGGAAATAGATACATAACTTGGCTGTATGTGTTTAATCTATAGTTATTTTTTCTATTTTTAAGAGATCATCGCACCCCTCACGTATATAATTTTAAGGTCTGCTAACACAGGGTCCACTCAGTTTTGAAGTGTATCTCCACCCCCCCCCCCCCGCAAAAAATGCTGGGTACGTGCCTGTAGCTGCCATATCAGGGCACTCGCGGGTCTTAAAAAGTCTTATTTTAAAAGACGGCACAGCATAGGCCTTGAAAATGTCTTAAATTTATGAAATTCATTCACTAGGTCTTAAAAAGTTCTTAATTTTTTGCTCAAAGATAGTTTTTATATCTTGACATAAATTTCGTCATCATTTTTTTTATCGTTATGCGATCCCGCTCGGAAATATAAGCAGCTGCGCCCCTGATATTTGTCTGTTGATGTTGGTCTTAAAGGTTTTATGCAGGGTCTTAAAAAGGTCTTAAATTTGATCAGGCCAGGTGTTAGCTGCGGGAATCCTATGTATTGTTTTTTGCGGTACTGTGCTGTGTTATTGAGGGTAGTTTTAAATCAATCGTTGCTTTTTGCATGAACAACTAACAAGATCTTCTTGAACAGTTTACTGAATATCATTTCATGTGAAATATCTTTCAGGAAATTCACCGCCTTTATCTTACGAAGACAATAATACGCTGTTGATCGTCAGCTTGGTTCTTTTTGCTGTTGCTGTTCCTCTGATTGTCTTTGCTGTATACAAGTAAGTAGCAACACGTTACTTAAAAGTAGTTCGACTGGCTGCTTAAATTTTTGGTTTGGTTTTAAAGGTGTTGTCAGTAGAACAGCTTTAGTTTTAGTTTTATGACGTTTTGACTCAAGGAGTCACAAGAGAAGAGGCAATAGGACTCAAGGTCCCCTTCGATGCCTGCCAAGCAGGACCTACTGTTTAAAGTCCTTGACCAAGAAGACACAAAGGTCTAACCGTTTGCAGATGTTAGAGCAAAGCCAGCACATGCTCTTCAGGTATGTTAAGACCCTGAGTGAAGGATCGAAGCCGGGTCTCCCGCATGACAGACTGGCGCCTTACCAACTGGGCTGACCAGGCGGCGGTTAAAGTTAGAAGTAGAAGGTAGAGTTGAACTAGTTAGTACGTTTACAGATCTAGTTCAAGGAATTATTGTTGAAGCTTTTTAGATTTCTAGTAGCTTGATATTCTAGTGCAGAAACTTCTTTAATCGTCTGTTCTAGTTTGAATTTATTATAGTTCCCAATAAAAAAGAAGAGCTCTTATCACCCACACAAGAAAACCATACTTGTGTAATTGACGAGGAAATATTTTAAACCTCGCAAGAATTATTCTGGTTATGCAAACTGCTTGAGTGGTAGTTCATTGAAGGGTCTGATGAAGATTATGTTCATTTGGAAACGTTGAACTAGCGTTTACTGTAGATTGTTGTTTTTATTTCAGGTATTACCAATTTCGCAGTCGTAGAAGAAAACAGGAACTAAGTGAAAGAGTTGAGGTATTACCTTTGTTGATAGTCAAACTATCAGACAGTAAATATGTTCCAGCTTATTAGCGGACTGTAAACAGACTCAAGGGAATTATGTTTAGCCAACACCTTCTCCCCCCTCCTTACTCCTTCAAACCTCTCTCCTCTCTTCCTTAATCTGCTGTGTCAGTTTTGTAAGTAAGCAATAATAAATGTTGATCGTGCTTTGAAATGTCAGCCAATCTCCATCTTGGGGTTTGGTCGGGAAGAAGAGAGGCTGGTATATTGTACTGCAAAGTGGAAAGGTATCTCTGGTTCCTGTCCAGCCAACGTGAATTTGGATTTCTTGTGAGCTATTGTATTAAATACTCGTTATTACACGTAAGTAATTATAACGGGTGAATATGCGTGTTTGTAAAAAGATGGTAGACTGAAATTTGGTTGATGTAATTGCAGGTGATTAGACCCGAACTCGATTACAACGAACTCTATAATGAGCTGCAAACCTCTCCGGTGCAGTATTATTATTGACAGTAACACCAGCAGTTCCTTTCTTCACAGTGGAATAGTTCTCAAATATTTCTAAATAGTGGTGTAAATGAGAACTCTAAAAAGTTTTAAACACAAAAAGCATTTGCAAAGCTTTTAGTAGTTTTTATATGGCGATCCCTCGTCGTTTGTAAAATTAATATTCCTTTTTTAGCTCTAAATTTAATTTTAATTTTTTTTTATTATTAAAAGAATAGAGGGTTAGGGTGGTCACCTGACTCAGGAACACTTAAAATCGGTTTGGTATTTTGATACGTCTACTGTCATTCATCAGTATTAAATTCTTTCAAGGTAATGCAGTGTCAATACCTAGAACTGATTTTTGCTCGGAATTGAAGAGATATGCAATAAACTTTGGATCTCATTTGCATACTTTGATTTGGATTCAATAATTTTCTTAAAAAAATTATCAAGAACGTTGCTGAACTTAATATGCAACTTGAGCGTCTATTTTTAAAAAATTAAAAAGGATTTCTTATTTTGCAATATTTTTTAAGATGAATCAAGGGGCTGTCTGCTTCCGTAGCCTTAAAAAGCGTACTAGACTTTAGAAAGTGCGCAAAGCTAACAGCTCATTTTTGAAGTCTCTTTTCTGATGAATCTTTTCTAAAGTAGAACTATGAAGCTTGCTAACAGCTTACCAATCATGAATCAAAATACAGTATGCTAATTTAGCTTAGAAAATAAATCTTTTGCGTATCTCATCAAATCCAAGAAAAATTGTTTTGTGCATGCAGTTGCTAAAGAACAGTTATTGACAGTAGTTCCTTCAAAGAAATATTGCAAGTGTCAACATGTAAAATATTTAAGAAATATTTCTTAGCAACATGACCATTCAAAGTCTCAAAAAAAATTCTTATTTAGTATTGGTTGAAACAATGTTAGTGTTTTGTAGGTATATATGTTTATATATCGCCCGGTTAGCCCAGTTGGTAAGGCGCCAGTCTTTCGTGCGGGAGGCCCGGGTTCAATTCCCGGTGCCGGACCTTCACTCAGGGTCTTTAAATATGCCGGACCTTCACTCAGAGTCTTTAAATAATTAAGGTGCTGCCTTTGCTCAAACACCTACAAACGATTAAACCTTCGCGTCTTCTCGGATAAGGACGTTAAATCGTAGGCCCAGTCTCTCGATCTTCTATCGGGGGACTTAAAAGAACCAACTCGACTAAGAGTAGGGTGATCCCGTTGTTGTGGTCTGTCAACTATCAACTTAGGGCAACTCTTAATGAATATGATTGTGAGCCGTATAAAGCGGACTATCTAAGACCTTCAATACCCCAGGCAACTGTAAATCATTTTAAACGCATTGAGGCAATGCGTAATGCGTATTAAGAATGGTTATTATTATTATAAGGTACGCTTTTATACACAGCTATATAGGTCTCTCGCTGCGTCTATAATCAAGATTAACGTTGTAAGTGAAAAAAATTAAGTGTTAAATGACACGAGGTAAATTGTAAACCTTGACCCTCGGTATTTCGAACCTTCAAGGGAAATGAGGGTGGATTCGAGCGATGTTACGTGAATTCTTTTTCCGAGCCAGAGTATTACAACGAACGTAAAACACTCTTACTGCGAATAAAGTCCGTTTCAAACGTCGTGCTACAGTCGAAAAAGCCTGGAACGGCTGCCACGCAAACCAGATTCGAGCTGGCCAAGCATGGCAGTCGCACGGCGTTCGGAACGGGCCTGAACCCTTTCACTCCTAAGGGTGCCAAATGATGAGTTTGTAAATTCTCATAAAAAATGTCTATTATAATTCAGTAAATAGTTTGGGAGAATTTAGTGATTCATCTACCAGAGTTTTAGATGAATGATCAAATTCTCAGCACTAATCAACTTATTTTCTATTAATGTAAGGAGAATTTAGATGTTGACAAATGCTAAAGGAGTGAAAGGGTTAAAGCGGTCAGTAGTTTGACTCTCACGAGAGTTAGCATTTAGAACGTCGGCACTCCAAAACTTCAATGGGAAAAGTGTTTGTAATCAGTTTTTTGTTGCACCTACTCGCCGACTCACTAAACCGTTCTTTTCTTAAAGAATTGACCTGAATCCATTTTACGTCAGTTTAAAATTAAATGAATTTGAGAGTAGAAAAGAATTAACAATTGCGAAGGTAAATCTGCTTTAAGGACAAGTAGCGCTGGAGCAAGTGTTTAACTTAAAACTGGTCGCATTTAAAAATTGTTAATTTATTTTTCATGTCTGGTGCCAAGAAAGGAAAAACTTCGGCACTTTTTGAGTGTTTGAAACGTAACTATTTAACAGTCCTATCACAATCTCTACAAGTGCGAAATTTCGATACCTCGTTTATCAGTTTTTTAGTTTCTGATACGATCATCAAGTGGTGAAAGTTGCAAGATATAAATTTTACTGGTCAGTGTCATGGGTTGTCTTTTCCTGTTTTCGTTTGCAGGCAAAAAGAATCTAGAGTTAAGAATTCAATAAATTTATCTTTGCTGGTCTGTGTTGTCTTGTTTTAAATTCCTCAACCCTCTGATTGTTTCTCACCCCCTCCCCCCTCTCCGTTTATTTGGCATGCACCTTGGAGTGCACCGATATCCGAACAAATGTTAACTTCAGGTCCTGCTAAGTGCTATTGGAGGCCGTGACCAGCACTGTAAGAGTGCCAGGTTCTTCAGGCGACGCTAATGGGTCCTTCGAGGTGAAGACGCGTTCCAGAACAGGCTGCTGAAAAGTAGCTGAACTATCTGGCACCATTAACAGGTTACGACCGCTGGCGAGTGCACGGGGACTGAGGAGTCCAGCCCTTTTAAAATAAAATATTTTGAAAATTTTTTTTTCACCAATATTCCTCACTTACCAAGGTCTATCGACGGAAGTAAAAAAAAGTTTCACTTCATAGGCACTTTAACTGTAGCAGTCATGTTGACTGCAGGCGATTTTCCCTCACAAACTAAAATAACCCTAACACAGTCCCCAAACAACCCATTTCGGCTTTTATCAAACCGTCGCAAATAACAACCTACGCTTTGTATTTACACACTGTAAACGAAATCATAAACGATGTTAAAACAGTAAATCCTCAGAACTCTTTAGTGCTGTTTGTTTAAATCAGAGACCCAATAGTATTCGCCCAATGTTCGTCCTTTTGCTTGACTGCAGCCCTGTGAACCTTACAACGCTGTATTGACAGCTGGCAGAACCTTCCCCCTGCATTCACCAAAACCGACCCGGTACCCATTCCCCTGGGCGTATCCCGTCATTATCACTTCATCTCCGTCCTGGAGAAACTTCCTGGTGACTCCGTCACCCAAGTCGATGGGTTTTGTGCCCTTCCAGCATAACTCCAACATGGACCCGAAGGAGTCTGGGGTCTGGAAAAAAGAACAAACCAAGATTAGGCTTGGCGTTTCAGCTCTCTCACGTTACCCCTAACTAAGCCGTCAGTTTCTTGGGTTTTGTTTTGCCAACATGTCTGCAAGCCCATGTAGCTGGAAGTTTTGAGCGAGGGGTACGAAAAGCCCGGTCCTGAATCTCCAAGTTTTAGGGGGCGCTATAGTGGGAGAGACGAAAAGGAAGGCCAAGATATAATTGGAAAAAATGGAAAATTGCCTATCTTCTTGCCCTTTTTGTATTCACTTCAAGTTATTTCAACAAGTAACTGGGAAACTATTTGCTCGCTGTTTGTTCCGCTAGTCACAAGGCTAGAGAGGGACTGGAAGGGATCTCCCCACTCCCCGTCACCATTTTATTTCGTGTCCGATCAACATAGAGCTCGCCCGACAAACAATGTGCGGTTCGAGTCCCAAGTTTTAGTTTGCGTCTTATTCCAAGATGATCAGATAGCGAGCAGTACGTGTACATTCATCTAGTAATACGTTCGTTTATTGTATGTTGACTCCGAACTCTATGAACACATCACTTCTCTCAATAAAACCATTAATCGAGCAAGGGAATGGCCGAGTAAAAGTACTTTGACGGGAAAGCGCAGCACGTTAGACGGGAAAAAACAAAAAACAACACTGTTTTCATGAAATAACCTTATCTTTTACAAATTTGTGCAAAAGCGTTGTATTACAAACACTAACACGCGAAAGAACATTTGCAAATAACAAGTAGTAGCTAATTTACCCGCATATGTGAACATTAAACTCTGCGCTGCACTGTGGCGCCAGCATCTTCTGTAAAACTACATCAACTTACAACAACACGCGCCTCTAAATAGGTACGCTGGCTTGTGTGCAGTGATTTGTCTTCCTTCACTCACTCACTTACTCATTAATTAATTAATTATTTAATTAATCAATTAATTCATTCATTCATTCACCCTTTTATTCCTTCTCTCATTCGTTCACTTATTTGTATATTCATTCATTCATTCTCGTGTTCATTCAGTCGTCCATCCTTTCTTTCATAAAACAACCAAACACATCACACTGCCAAAAGAAAAGAAACCGCGCGTTACATTACAGTAATACTATACGGAAGAGCAGTCTTACGCTTCCACTAATCGTTCCAGATGCCATCAGGTCGCCAGGGCTTATGTTACACCCATTGACTGTGTGGTGGGCGAGCTGCTGTTTTGGAGTCCAATACATGTTCTGTTGGCAGGAGTTTCTCCCGTCAGTAAATTATCCTAAACCTTAGTATTAGGCGTGCTATCTAATCCGATAATGGTGACGATGGTGCCAGTGGTGGTAGCTATGGCTACAAAAATCATAACAACAGCAACAAAGTAACAAATCCTAAAAAATAGGTAGTCGTGGTCTACACGTAGCTATACAGCAACAAAACAAGCCGAAACTTTGGATCGAGACTGGCGATCCGGTTGTATAATACACAGTAAAAGCTCAGTAAAGGGCAAAAAGAGAATTGTATTTTTATTTAAGCTTTTCGTTTAGCCGTCTTGTGGTAGAATTAGAATCACAGGTGATTGACCTACGCAATAACTCGGTTCCAGGTTCCCGTCCTATTGTCCGTGCTCGTTACGCATTTAGAAACACGATGACAAAGCAGTTGCCGCTGATATCAACTGGAGCTACAAAAGGGAGAGGAGCCCCGACAGATAACAAGGCTATTATTATGCCCTAAGACGTTGTTCATCTTTCCCATGCTTTCTGTTGTTTCTTGACTTCCTGTCTCCAATACCACATTCGAGGGAGCAACGTACGTAAAGTAAAAACAAAGTAAAGAAAAGTGGTGCATTTATATAGCGCCTTTTCCAAATGAATGCTCAAAGGCGCTTTACAATGATCAGTTTACCCCCAGC
>JAOBAT010076940.1:2614-20359 GCA_026413305.1 Hydrozoanthus tunicans | reverse complement strand
ATTCGTGGTCCGAGCTGGGATTGCTTCATCAATAAACAATATATCTATTTTAATTTGACGGACCTGAAAGCAAGACGATATATACTTACATTCACCAGAAAGGCGGGCTGTTTATAGATTTCACGACTTTCTCCCAATGCTCGAATCCACTCGCAAGGCTTTCACTTTGTAAACAGGAAAATTGCGCATGAAAACCCGATTTTAATAAGAAAACTATGAAATACTGATCATATACAAAATCGGCAATTGAAATACATTGTAATTATGTCCTGGAGCGATGTCACCTTTGTTTACATTGGAAAAGAGGCGAAACCATTGACAATCTTGAAAATAATAAAAATCAAAGAACAGAGTTCAAATCATTAAGCGCAGATGTTGATTTTGGTTAAGGAATAAGCGGCATGAATATTTTCCAATGTATAAGCATCACGTGAGTCTAGTGACGAAATTAATGTTACGAGCAAAACGTAACCGCTCATATTAGATAGTTAAGGAAAAGATACATTTCAAATTTGGGTTCTTATCAGTAATAAATGGCCAGGTTAAAATGTGATATGGCGCTCCTTTTGTAGCAAAATTTAATATTTCGAAAATAGTTTCAGTGTTTCGTGGGATACTCAATTCCCAGAATTGATTTAATCCGATCTTCCGACATCTGTTGAATTTAGTCCCATGGTTTGTTCAATTCAACCGTTCAACTCAATCTCGATTCAATATTTCGGGGTGAATGGCAAAGATTTATCATGAGAATTTTGTTACCTGTGTGAGGCACGAGCGAGGCTATATCGAAGCATTTGGGTTGGACAATACATGCTAGAACACTTAACAAAGTGTTTTGTGTGTTATTGCCAAATACATTTAAATAACCATAAATCTAGTCCATGTTATGGGACACAGAGAAAAATGGCTGTGACCTTGGTCCCCGGGGAAGGGGGAGAGGGGTACGGAATACTTCCAAAATTGGTATGGTCGCATCATTAGGGCCGGTCACAATTGGCAACTTATTTTGTTTTTAATGGTTTCAGAAAAAAAGGTTCTAAGGGTATGAAAAACCTAAACTTGCTTATATAAAACGCACAAAGAGAATCTATTAACTTCATATTTGACATACAAATTGTTGTTACAACAAGGAAGAGTTTCACCAATAGTGCCTTCTCTGAGTCTCGTTTAGCTGTGCTAGGTTCGAAAGGAATTGTGGTAGTATGCGTAGCCACCATTTTGTTCGGAATGGTCAATAACTGATTTTTGACCAACCTAAAAAATTGTAGGAAGATTTTGCAATGCCGACGTAGGAGCAGTTGCATAACATCTCAGTATTCACGAATGATCTAAAACAAGTTAAATCTATAACAACGCTTTTACAAGGCTCCGTTTGAACTATAAGTAAACATTCCGTAGAGTTGGCTCAACTGCTTTAAACTGCATTGAAACAGCTTTCATCGATAACAGAGAGCTTGCCAGACTTGCAACGATTCGGAGTTTTTGCGTTCTACATTTTGGAGAACAACTTGGAACAAAAACGGCGGCTAGCAGAAAAGCGCAGGAAACCTCTAGTTAAGACGTTGCCTAACACAGGTAAAACAATAGACGCTTGCCTTCAGTCTCCAGCGAAAAAACCAGGGCCATTCACTCAAAAGTATTGAATGGATCGAGCAAAGGCTGAGTTGAATACTCTCTGAAGAATTGAAAACTAACCAAAGATGAGATCCGATTAAAAAGATTTTACAAGGTTGGATTAAATCAATTCTGGAAAATGAATTGAATATCACAAACAAATATGGAATGCTTTATGAGGCTTGAGTTGAATAGAAAATTTGTCAGATTAAATTGATTTGGGAAAGTCTAAAACTCCCAACAGACGGCGGTAAGATGAGCATGAAAATCGATGTAACAATATTAAATTTGTGAGAACTGAGTTAGGGTAGTCAGGATGGCCGAGCGGTTAGCGCTCGTGCCTCCCACCACTGTGAACCAGGATCGAATCCTGGGTTCCGCATGTGGGCTGAGATTTGTCGATCTCAATCTGTCTCCGAAGGTTTTTCACCGGGCTCTCCGGTTTTCCTCCCTCAATAAAATCGACACCCAGCTAATTCTATCTGGCTGTGGAGCTGTGCTCGGAGGTCATGCATGGGCCGTATAGCGGCAGCATTAAGCGCCTTAACATGCTTTCGGTCCGACCTCGTTGAGCTGCGCCCTTTGCAATTCAGGCCATGACTGCAAGTAATGGTGATTAGCTCGCTAGATATTATATTATTATTATTATTATTATTATTATTATCATTATTATTATCATTATTATTATTATTATTAAGGAGGGGTTTGCTGTGAGAGCATCTATTAGTTTGCCTGTGGCATGCGCAGTGCACATCTGCTGCATCGATTTCTTTCAGACTGGTAAATTAATTTTTTCAGAAACTTATGTCAAAAGAAAGGAAAGGCATTTTACGGATTGGTTCGCGCTTTAATTCCTAAGTTTCTGGAAAGGTGACTTTAAAGTATAAATCAATTTTGACAGCAGGCTAGCAAATGCCTAAATTTCGCCTCAAGGGAAAAACCAAGTCGACTGGACGGTATCGTTTGATATTATTATTAATATTACTATTACAAATAAGGTTCAAACAAACGCATCCTTCATCTTATGTGCTTGAATTCTATTTAGAAATAAAATTGCTTTGATTTCGATTGCTTTTATAAGCATTTTTAAAATTAGGCAGAGGTCTTCGGTCTTGACACATCACACTAAAAAAAACGCCATCTCATTGAACTGTATGTTTTGAATTTTAGAGACAATTATAGTTTAAATTGGCCACATCAAAGTAAAGGTATGTGAAAATGACGTTACTGTAGTATTGTGCCGGCATGAAGAGTGCAAGACTGACCTATAAACTTAGCTTGTACGCGTCGACAAAAGCGACTTGATTGCTTTACTTCTGTTTAAGCTTGCCGACACTGAAGCAATAAAAGTTGATTACATATTTAGTCATCCTGTGATTAACATGTACGTCAAGTAGACAGATTTCTTTGAAAACAATCTTCAGGATCATATATTTTTCATAGACTTCAATTAAAATGGGAAATATATAGGAATATGCAATGTTCTTTAAATGTGAATAACATAAAACCTAATCCAATATCAGTTTGTCAAGTTTGGCATTGTGAATCAGAGTCAAAGATGAACAGTGACCTATGGAGCTCAGAAATGCTTTATAGTTAAGAAGAGTTGCCTTGACAGTTCCTTTACTTGTGTTTCATAATTGTAAGCAAGTTCCGCTATTATGCGAAAAATTTTTGTAAGATATATTCTTCCGAGAATCCGCAAAAATCAACAGGTACAACAGTCTGAGCTATTTTCCCTTACTTTCTCTAAAACTGTCTAAGTTCTCGCTGAACTTGACAATTTAAACTAGCATAGCTCGAACAAAGTCATCTTTTATGCAAGGTACAGCTCATTTTAAGCACTTTAGGTTAGGAGCGCATTCAAACACAGAAAAAGATACACACGAATCATACATACAGACAACCTTTTTGTAGTTTTGTTCTAAAACGGTTTTTGCAGCAGAACAAAACTACTAGCTTTCCTTGAAAAAGAAGTACAACACGTTCCATGTTCCATTGTCATTTTACTTCGTGCCTCAAACCGCGCGGAGGTTTGAAAAATTACTCTCCTGTTGAAATATAATTGTCTAGCAATGCATTTGGAGACTCTCATAGTACCTCTATTCCTTAAAATAATGCCAGTTTTCATGACACTTAAAAGTTTTTCTTAGCTTTATGGCCTTCGGCCGCCTAGTTAGCCTAGTTGGTAAGGCGACAGTCTTTCGTGCGGGAGGCCCGGGTTCAATTCCCGGTGCCGGACCTTCACTCAGGGTCTTAAAAAATCTGAGGAGAAGGTGCTGCCTTTGCCCTAACATCTGCAAACAGTTACACCTTCGCGTCTTCTCGGATAAGAACGTTAAACCGTAGGCTCAGTCTCTCGATCTCCTATCGAGGGACTTAAAAGAACCCACATCACTTGTCGAAAAAGAGTAGGGTGATCCCGGTGTTGTGGTCTGTCTTCTACTAACTGAGGGCAACTCTTATTGAACATTACTGTGAGCCGTATATAGCGAACTATCTAAGACCCTCAATACCAGGGTCATCTGTAATCATTGTTAAGCGCCTTTGATCATATCCACATGGAAAAGAGCGCTATACAAATGCTAAACATTATTATTATTATCATTGTTATTATTATTATTCCATAGCTTTCAGTTCCAATTGTCATTGGTAAATTCTCCAAACTTGTAGTCAATACTTTCCATGGAACAAAATTGGAAGAGGTTTACTCTTCGTCTTCAGTAATTCATTTGGTGAAAGTTCACTCACATTGCCAAATGTCTTGTTTTGTAAAAGTGTATAACCAAATAGCACTGATGGAGGTGATTTAAGTTTGATCAACTTTATCAAAACCTTGTAAAGATATCATTGCCAACAAGCTATCCAAGCAAAAAGGCGAAAACCGTGGGACGGCACCATTACAGAGCCGCGTATGTATAAGTTGTAAGAGTTGTAATGCAGGCAAAAAAAATCTTTAGTGATCCAGCGAAAAGTAAGGTAATGTAGCAATAGAAAAAATAAACCTATCACATCGTGGAAATTCTTGTGACGCAAATGGCTTCCCTCAATTCCGTCCATGTGAGCTGGAAAGCGGTTAGCCTGGAACTAGTAATAAAACAGTTATTCGGTTTTTTGTTTTCTGGAGTCTTGGGAAGTTGTACGCATCGAAGCTTTGGTAGTCGATTGTCTAGTTTTATTTAAATAAAAAGTTTCGTCATTCAATCGAGCTGTTCTTGAATTAATCAAGCCGAAAGCTTCAAGCGAGCTAATGTGTCACAGGTTTGCAAATCCGGGTACGTTTTTTGTGTAAGACACTTTCGTTCTCCAATCTATTAGCAAATGTTGCCTCACGAGTCTAACGAAACTGAAAGTAAATTTCAATGTTTCAAATTAAAGTTTAGCTTTCTTGAATTTACTTGTCACAGCGGGAGCTAATCATGGTGACCTAATGGCTTAAAGTGTTGACACGATGTTGCTCGCTGGCATTTATAGTAGCTGCTAGAACTAGTTCTAAAAGAAATTCACCTTAAAAGATTTATTTATTGCTAAACAGTTTCTAGCACTGTATGGAAAAAGTATTGGTCTTGTTTCGCTGAAACTGTTGCTGCTTTGGTCTAACTCCCTCTAATCTTAAATTTAAAATGAAATTCTTCATTATAGTTAAAGAAGCGATGTGTACTTTGGTTGTCCCTGTCACTCACAAAAAGAAAAACAAACGAGACTGGAATGTCTTTAAAGAAACGTAGCTCTAAGTAAAAGTTGAGACAATCTGATTTCTCCATTCCTAGACGTAACTCCATTCAGATGGGGCCATGGAAGAAACTCTCATGTATTAACGATCGCCAGAGCCGAGAAATGAAAACTTTAAAATCGAGCCATAAAAACTACAACACTGCGATAAAGAAGGAGGAGACATGACTACAACAAATCAAGAGATAAAAAGCCTTTAGCCAGGATTTATTGCGGTGCCACTGAACGCACGAACCAAACAAACGCCGCAGGGAAGGCATAAGCCTATTCCTAATCCTTGAGTTGCTTTAAATCCCGGCGCGGGGGGAGGGGGTACTCCCTATATTGGGGTGGTAGGTTTGACCGTCGTATTTTTTAGGGGTTAAAATTATCGGCCCGGTATTTTTTAGGAGTTGTTAAAAGAAATTCTGTGGTAAACCAAGAGTCTGGTATTTCTTAGGGTTAAAAAGCCCCAAGCTATTTGACTTCTTGCAGTCCCGTGTTTTAGCAA
Organism: Hydrozoanthus tunicans; assembly: GCA_026413305.1. NCBI lineage: Eukaryota > Metazoa > Cnidaria > Anthozoa > Zoantharia > Hydrozoanthidae > Hydrozoanthus > Hydrozoanthus tunicans. The sequence continues at coordinate 14,523 of JAOBAT010076940.1, read as the reverse complement.
ACGTGCGTACTGATAACGTTCTAATACGCGCGCGCCTTTATTCACTGCATATCACGAGGAACTTTGCGCCGAGCCGCTAGCTGTCAAGGGAAAATTGGTTTTCTTTAGGGCAATTTTAAAATCGAGAGGTATTTTTTAGGGGGGAAATTTTTTGTCCCTTGGTATTTTTTTAGGGTATATTTGGGACTTTTCCGACGGTCGTCTCTAACCTTTTCATCCCGAAGTGCCCCCCCCCGACTTAAAATCGCCTTAAATCGCACTTTTCACCCTCTTTTTCACTCAAATCGCCTTAAGTTGCCTTAATTCGCATTAAGATGCTCTAAATCGCGGCGACTTAAGGGCTCGGAGTAGGCCTGAGCATGCTCCCGGACAAATTTTGAAAATTAGGTTGTTTAACACTAAAATGTTTTTAAAACGTGGAAAATATTCAAATTCAGTTTGAACTGCAAAACCAATTCGTTTTTGGCCGAATAATCTTTACAGTTTAGAGAGCAACACGTTTTATTTTTGGTTTTTAAAATTTCATTTGTATTTGTTATTACGTGTTTTTAAACCTTGTATTTTACAAAGGTCACTCAATAGTATCTTCAGTTAGGTGCAAGTAGCGGATTTTTCTTTATTTTTTAAAAAAAAAAAAGTTTGTAAAGCAAAAGGTGAACCTTCACAGCCTGTGGGGGAGAGGGGAGGGGGGCACTGACCCATCGCACCCCTTCCCCCTCAGCGCTGGCCTGTGTTTCCTTATTTGTCGACGGTAAATCTAATAGCAGTTTATTGTATCGACTGATGTAATTGAAGGAAGGACTTATAATCCCTGAATTAAGTAAAAAAAATATCACATAATGACGAAATTATAGATCGTTCTAAAGTCTTAAAACTTTGCGTAAGAGTAGATTTGAATGGGCTCATAGATTGAAAAACCGAAATTTCTCAACTATAAGGGTTGAATTAGTGAACTTGCAAGAATTACAAATATCTTAATAACCGAGTGCGAGATAATGCCCGAAGTCTTTTGCGTGCAGACCGAGCGTAGCGAGATATCATTAATTATCACCTTGAATCGATTTTGAGGTTTGTCACAAAAATTAACCTTTCGTCAAAAATAGTTTTGTTTTGCTCTTATGCACTTGGCAGGACAAACGCTTGTACTGACAATTACAGCAAAAAAATTAATGTTCAAAGTCTTACGTGTTTTATCTCTTTATCGAAACACTAATGGGCTTTTAACCACAGCATCGTTAAATTTTGTTCCGGCCTTAAATCCTTTGTTAAAGAACTACGTACTGACAGCTTCTGATGCTGACGTCTAATTACTTTATGTTTTTAATAGAATGTACGAAGTTTCGATTTTCTTTGACTTTATTTGAAAAACAAGTTTCGACTTTCTTTTCCTTCATTTGAAAAACAAACTTTCTTTTACGTAAAGCCATTCGTTTAGGATGTGGAAATTTTGTTGCCTTAACAGCTTCAATGTTTTGGATCAGTTGCACAAAAAATTGAAGTCTTGGTCTGTCACGTAAATTGAAAGTTGCATTTCTTCAAGTAAAACAGTTCAACTTGCTTAGGATGTTCTGAAGACTCTTTCGATCCAAAAAAGAAGATTTAAACGTTTTTTACTGTTAATTAACTATAAACACGTAGTCAATGCACAGCATTTCTCCGTCTTTCTTATTGTGTTATGTTAAGTATATGTGTGTTGTTTGATTGCCTTGTTCATTAAGTTTTATTTGTTTGTTTATATCAATTTTATGTGTGTATTGTTTTCTTGAAATAATTCTTCAGTTTATTGTTTACACTAGATGATATAATCATATATGCCTTGTTTTTTCAACCTCGGACGTGGAGGGCCTCTCGTACAAGCTTTGTAGCCTTCTCGTCATGTGTATGACTTATTTTCAATCTTTGGTACTGTTTTTAATCTGATCTGTATTTTTATGTAGTCAAAAGTAAACTGAACTGAGCTTTAAAAAATCAAGTCTCTGCTCAGCACACCGATCAGAAGTTGTGTACGAAGGAAATTGAGCAACTGAATGAACTTCAAGAAGCTGTCTGTCTGTAGGAACTGAAACTGTACTCACTGAATAACAATGAGGTTTTGCGTCAAAAAAGAAAAAGTTATATTATGTATAACTGTATCGCTGTTCACAAAGCTACTATAATGTGCTTCAAAGCACAAATTTGCGAAATCATATGCGACCAAAGTTTATGATGATCTCGGAACAGCATGAATACGTTTGTTTTACAAAAGAATTAAGGTAGTACGCGCGTTCTGATTGGCCAAAAGTCTAGGCCAAAGGTCCCTAATAATAATAATAATATCTTGTGTTTTCCCAACCTCCTGCGTGTTTACCGTGTTTACATCAGGTTATAGAAACACGAAAACAATTTTTTATTTCTTCAATATCCAATTCAAGAGAACTTTGATGCAAAAATAAGGTAATGTTTACGTGCCCTTTAAATACCATTTGGAACGTACATAGATTGTGTCTCTATCTTTTACTATGTGTGTCTTAAATTATCAAATAGCTTACTTTACTTTATTTTTTAATAATTTCGTAATAGCTTTTAGTCATACTCTTATGTAGCAGCCCGGCAAGCTGCTGTAAATGAGCTTAATACTGCAAATACGGTTTCCTGAAAACTGGTTCGCCTTATTCACAATTAAGGTGGCTAAAAACCATAGAATGAGTCAGACTGTAAACTGTGTAAATTTGTTAACGAGATTTTTTACAGTACTTGGATTTTTACGTTGCAACAATTTACTGAGATTTCAGTAATATTTGATCCTCGTGCCACACGCACACAAATTAACACGTATTTTAAACATTTACTATGTTACCTTTTGTCCGTCGGAGCCAAATCTTACTTTGTGTGCATATAATGTATTTACAACGTAAGAGGCATGTTTTGATCCCCCGTAGAAGGTTGAGTGTGAGTCATTTTATGCAGCAATCTGACGTAAAAGTATACCGTACTGAAATGATGAACATTTGATTCACAACACATCTCGATTTACACACATTTAAGCGTACTTAAATTGTCAGTATCAAGTAACAATTCTTTTCAAAAACTTGTTTTAAAAGCTCATTATTTGCTTTAGGCACAACAGTATGGGAGACAACCCGTCGTTTGTGTTTAAATAAAGGCGTCTTCAATTTGCTCCCATCTGTCTCTTGTCACGTCTTAGTAAGCTCAAACAGGGCCGCCTAGTGGCTAAAAAACAAACTTCCTCCAATTTCTTCACAAATGCTGTTTTCGGAACTATATTCTTGATGTTATTTTTATTTTGCTGACCCATTTCTGGGAAATTAGGACGATTCCATTGCTAGAAAGCCGGGAATTAATTTGTACAAACGATCTGCCTGACGGCGGTAGCTCTAGGTCATCTCTATGACTTAACAGTATTGAAAGGAGTCATCGTGAATGCGCTACGCGTTTTTTTTTTATAAGAACAACTTTATAAGAACAACGAGGCTCAGATTGGCCAAAATTTAACAGCAAGTTAAGAAAAAGCTGAGGTTCGGGCTTAATAGCTAATATTTTGAAAACCCTACTGAACTTTGATCTAGAACTGAACATTAAAGAATAAACAAGAAATGCTTCACAGTTTATAATCACTGGAAATCGTCTCGGGGAACTCTGTCGGCGAATCCACGATAAATTCGCAGGGATAAATTGACCAAATTCGTCTCCAATATAGTCATAAACAATGCAACAATTTTGGCTTAGTTTTTCTTCGATTTAAACATACATAGAAACGAGAACATTTTGAGAACAGTTTGAGGCTCAAACCGCCAAAAAAACAACAAAAATTAGCCTTGGAAAAATTTACTGGTTCTTACAAAAAAAGGGTGTATAATGTCGCTGGTTGTACAACATACTAACAAGATTAATAATCATAGTATTTATTGTCTGGCACAGCTTGTTGATGTTTCAATACCAGACACTTTTCACTTTTACCCAAATAAGATGATAAAAAAGCGCTATGTACAAGGTTACAGATAGGTTTAAAAATTGGTAGATCAATTGAAATACATAGAGACAAAGATTAAAGCAAGGTTTGTGGTTTCTCTACAGCACAATAACTGTGTGATAGACGATACTATACAAAGTTCATCAAAACTAAGAGTAATCAAGTTCACTCTACGGCCCGGTGGGGGGAGGGGGGTCTTCGGGGTAAAAAGGGTAGGGATGACCATCGAAAAAATGTTTAAAATACCCTAGAAAATAACAAGAGATAAAAATTTTCTACCCTAAAAAATGCCTCTTGGTTTTAAAATTACCCTAAAAAATACAAATTCAAAGCTGAAACTAAACTTTCCCTGGGTAGCTAGCTGGTCGGTCCTAAGTCCCTCGTGCTGCGCTGAACGTGATATACAGTAAATAAAGGCGCGCGCGTTACAAAACATTCGCCTAAGGACTTTTTTCTTAAGCTGGCGCACACTTGAGGAAAATATATAAAGAGCTGAGCTGTTTGCTCGCGAGTCTGTTTGCTAAGCTCATTCTGCACGTGTGCGGCAAAATTTTAGTGAGATTCGAGATTTTACCGCACACGATAGAAAAAGCTGAGCAAACAGACTCGCGAGCAAACAGCTCAGGTCTTTACCTCAAGTGTGCGCCGGCCTTTAACTTCTTACCAGTACGTACGTTTGCATTAACAACCGCAAGCTGTCCAATAGCTTCGTTTTTTCAATCATAAAAACACCAGGCTCTTGGTTTAACATAGGATTTCCTTTTACAACCCCTAAAAAATGAGACGGTCATACTACTACCCAAATCCCAATCTCGAAGCACCCCCCCCCGGACGGGGTGACATATAGTCTTTTTAATAACGCGTAATAGTTCTTAAACATCCAAACATAGCCGGGCTGTGTAGCGGCTGTTATTTAGGGGCCCTAGATACCAAGCGTCAATCGAGCAAGCCTTCATGAGACTTAAACGTGCGAGCGAAATCATTTCTTTTGCTCGTGCGTTTAAAAATGGAGACCCGCTCCATCGCAGTGACAATTGTCTTTACACTTGTCTTTGCTTTTCCCTAGAAAAACATAATTTGACTTCAAAGACAACCAGTTGTTCGGTTGTCTGAAGGCAGACTGTTTTTTAAAAGTACTGATTGAAATAACTTTCTGTTCAAAACACGCGGGATTCAGCAAAGCTGAAAGCGCGAAACTGACCGCCGCTATACAGACCTGATGAGCCGTTTTATAGCCAAAGCGTTTGGGTTTTTATATAGCATTTTTGAATTTTTCATCTTTGTGCATTTAATTTTGTGACAGACCTGGCCAGATCAGTTTGTTTGAGTAATTGTATGCTTTGAGACCAACTAGACCTTGTCCACACTAAAAACGTTTCCGAAGATCTCCGTTTTCATTTTACTGAAATGATTTGTGTACACGGTAGACCGGTACGAAAACGGATTAGAAAACGTCCGTTTTTGTTACCAGGCTTTGCCCGAGCGTATTTTCATAGTGAATTTGCCCGTCCACATTAAAACGATGTATCTTCGTTCACAAAGACCTTCGTTATGGCAGGGTTTCAGCAAGACAGTAACTCACAGTTTCGTAGCAAACTAAGAATATAATTCTAATAAAAAGCATTTCAGTTCAAGCTGTTATTAAATCGCTAAAATGTTATATACTCTTCTTTTTTTTACGAACCAGTAAAATTTAGTTCAGGCTCAATGTTTTTATCTTGTTCGACCATTTTAGGCTCAAAATGTTCTATTTTCATTTTTAATACCTCATCTGTTGCTGTTTTGGCTGTTGACACATGAAAAGTGTGATATTGAAGTTGAGTGCTGTATATATCTAAAAGAATGTACAGTAAGGACCCTGAATTTTGAAAATCAGAATCGTTAGCACTACACTGTTGTCATAGTTTAATGCTTTTCTTGATGTGCATGCTCCTTAATGCTTTTATCTATTACATATTACTTTTCGTTTATTATTCATTGTTTCTTTTTATTAAAAAGTGTCAGCCTCAGATTGTTCTTATTATTGCTCTTATTTTTCGAGCGATTTCAGCTTCAATGTTCTTATTAAGTCATTTTTTTTAATAAAAAAAACTGAAAAGTTTATTTCAGAAAAAAATTTATAATTTCCTCAAAATTTCTCGTACGTGCGATGCATATTACTTTCAGTATTCAACGGTGTAGTCAGGGCCTATATTGCCTGTAGTTGATCATTAAAAACTTTTTTTTGTACGAATTCATGCACAAACAATCAGGGTCCGTCTCAAAAACCAAAAAACTACAATTTCCTCAACTTTTCTCGTACGTGCGATGCATATTACTTCTTAAATAATACTCTGAATACTCGACTGGGCAGTGAATCGAGAGCAACTCCGATTCAAGATTAGAAGTTATTTTCAGTGACGCTTGGTAGGCAAGGAAAAAATTGATTTAAAAGTAATTAATGCAACTAAGCTTTGCGAATAATATTGGTCACAGTAAAACTAAAATGATTTCTAGTTGTTTGATTTTTTTTCATTTTGTTTAAAAGAATGTTTAACATCTGTGTTAAAAGCGAGTGTACGATTTAAACATGAATTAAAATGAGTTGTAACTGGTGTAAGTTAAAAACTACCATTTGGTAATAAAATCGAAATAAGCGCTAGCAGCAACGTATAATGGGACATGTCGTCAAGTAGTATGTCAAGCGGGAATAGACTAGAACTTAACTAGTGACTCGGCTCCGCATGTGAGTCTCTGTAGCTCGGTAGGTTGAGCATCTGACCAGTAATCAGAGGGTTACGGGCTCGATTCCCGTCAGTGACTCTGAGCTTTCAATGTGAATCAACAATTTCTTCAACGAGTCTTAGTCTTTGACTTGGTTTGATTAATCCTCAAGATTGAGCTTCTGCGCATGTGCCAGTCAATATAAGCCTTTTTCAAAAACACTTCAAATATAAAATATTTCAGTCAGTGCGAATTTGAAAGATAGAGTTTAAATTGTTACTTAGCATTATTTCTATCAGAAACACCATTATCGGTTAGGGTAGGCAAACAAAATAATATTCTGAATTAACAAATTCACTTACTTTTATAGACAAAGAACGAGTTCTCACCAGCACACGAAACGACAGTGAAGACTGATCAGGGGTTATCAATATTTATACAATTCATTAACCAAAAATTTAATAGCCAATTTGATTGCAGCACCTAAAATTCTACGATACCTAATCAAAGAAACTGAATCGACTGTTTTTGGTAACAATAACACAAGCACTTGAATTTGAATCGACAAATTGCTTGAGTCCGGCAGTTTTTAATAGTTCCGCCAACCACAAATAAAATTCTATACCACTATTAAACTCCTTATACCGCTGGCATAAACGCCTTTAAAATCGGATTTTGGAAGATAACAATGTTAAAATTTGTCTTAATAGACGAGTTATCAAGAGCTATGAAAAATTGTAAAATTTGTTTTGTTGACTTTGACTAAATTGAATGCTCAAGGCGCCATTTTGCTCATTTTGGCTCAATCTTTGTCTTCAAGGCCGGTTGAAACGAAATAGCAAATTTACTTATGAAAATGTTTTGAAAGACGATATTTAGCTGTCAAAGGAACTTTCTTGAAAAATAGGCATTTTAACTTAAATGCAATAATCATCATACAAGAACATTTCACCCTTAATGGTGGGCATGTGCACGATAAACCTCCTAACACAGTATAGTGTGACGCTCTTTTGATAATTCAATAAAATCAAAAGTGTGGAACAAAGCATAAATATTTGTTTGAATGTCAAAATGAACAAGAAACGGCTCTGTTCCGACGTTGTAAAATATCGTATATTATTGCATGGCTTGTCCATTAATTACCTAATGAAATCAACCAAATACACGACACGAGAAGTATTCAAACTTTTGGCAAGTTGGATCACATGAGTTATACTACTAAATATAACACTAAGGGTATGAAGTAGTAAACACGCATATGCAGTACAACCCCCTTTAGTATATACCAAAATCAATGAATAGCTTATTTCGCGCGTTCTGATTGGTTCCTGAAAGAGCAAATACCCAGGATGTTTACTGTTTTTAGAAAGCCGTCGAAATTGCGACTCATTTCGCGACAATCTTGGAAGAGGAAATTCACGATATAATAATAATATCTAGCTAGCTAATCGCCCTTACTTGCAGTCATGGACTGAATTACGAAGGACGCAGCTCAACGACGTCGGACCGAAAGCATGTTAAGGCGCATATTGCTGCCGCTATACGGCCCATGCTTGACCTCGGAGCAAAATTGAAAAATTGTCGGTCTCGCATGAAAACTTGGGGTTCTCGCCAAGGACCATTCAGGGATCCTTGTACTTGTAGTTTACGCATCCCCGCATGGGCAATCGACAATGTACTGAGGATGTCTGGCGTAGCCTATATGGTAGCAAAATAATTTTCATAGCAAAACAATTCAGTTCGAACAAAAAAATTAATTAAAAAAAGGAGCAACAGTAATTGACTATTCCTAAAAATATGGCGGACGTAGCCTGTCAATTTTACCACCAAGAATTGTAAAACTTGCACCATTAAAACAAACTCATAGAAAGTGACAACTGGTAAAACTCTTCCTTGTACTAACAACACTGTGTGTGTCAAGTTTAAGGTCTACAGATTCTATCTTTGTGTTTTTATGGGCAAGTTTAGACATTTAACGCGCTAGGAATTGTGGGTAAATGTTCAGGTCGCCATTTTTTGCGCATTCTTGGATTGACGGGAACGCCTTACAATTATACTTATATCATCAAGTTTTATGTTTCAGTTACTTCTTTGTCGTGGAAATATGAGTCTTTTGTTGAACATAAACTTTGATGAACAAAATTGGCTAAAAAAATAAAGAATTTTCGATCACGAGTCGCTTAAATGAAACTTGACATTTTCTCTGTGAAGAAAAGCGTGCATGTGTGCAAGAAATCCTTTAACTCGGCGTACCGGAAACCTGAGACCAAGTTAACGGCTGTCACGAGTCACAAATGTTAGTATTTGTCACTATCCAATTTTTCTGTGTCGCGTTGAGCTGGTTTACATTTGATCTTAAAGGCTCGTAATTGTTTGAGACATAATTATATTCTATTATCAATAGCCATCTGAAAAATCAGAACTCCCAGGAAACTTCAATTATTGATTATTTAATATTTTATCGACGTAAATGCGTCGAGGCATGCAAAGCGAGCATTAATATTAAAATTTGTATTGTTATCATCATCATGTATGTAGTCAGTCTAGAATGTTTGATTCTATTTTGCATCAACCTCTTGTTCTTTTGAACCAAAGGTCCGCAAATTTTTAATCATTATATCTAAAAAAGAAGCCATTTTTATTCAACAAAAACTCCGGTTGTGAAGTTGTCTTGACTGCTCTTTTGTAAAACGTTAGACGAAAAATACAGCTCAAGTTTCATTATACAATACAAAAGTTGGATTCAGCAAGAAAAACCACAATTAAAACAGTTTTTTTACGCACAATATTAGATTCGAATCGCCGATATTTGTATTTGTGTTTGCTTGCTGAATATCGTTGGTTAGTCAAATTAGCGCTGTCAGTTTCAGAGCTCAAAAGTTGAGCTGACGTCAATCGTTTTTAGCTAATTAACTGTTATCTCTACGTATATTGACTTTCCATTTAGTAGATCATTAGTGTTTTGTGTATATATTTTTACATTTCTAGCCTTGTTCAACGCTAAGTAAATCACAATAATTAACCCTGTATTGATAAAGAAATTTTGGTCATTTTTCCAAATGGTTTAAATCACCATAGCAAATATCAAAGATATTTCATTAAGCCTATTACTTGCTCAACTAATCGATATCCGTCTAGGGTATCCTCAAGTTATGGATGAAAAGATATGTTTGGCAAATATGTGTACTTGAAACCATAAAGTAATGTTAGAGGAAACACTATATTTCAAAGATAACCTCTCACTTCGAGAATTACCTAGCACTTAATACAAAGTAGATGAAGCTTGGGATTTTTTAAAGTAGAGCGCCGAATTCTCAGTTCAAAAAGGACGTTTGTCCGGCATATATGGAAACAATACCAGTTGTATTTTATGCATCGGGTTAAACCTTCAAAGTTAAATTTATTCAATGAGCTAAACAAAAAGAAACTTTTGGCTAGGTTGTTGACAACTTTGTGAGATTTCAATTTTCAGACTGACCATAGGATTATGTCGTGGACGCGTCAGGCTTTAGCTCACCGTCAATTTATTCTTAAGCAATGTCTGATTGCAGTGACAATGACAACTGGTGCTCTGTTGAAATGAAACAGAAGTTCTTAAACATGCTGCTTACCTTGTAATTGCTTAGCTTCTACGAACAATCTTTATATTTTGGGACAACTTCTTCAGTGTTTACAAGCAACACATCGAGTTTGTTGGCGGGTAATTATGACTAAATGCCAAGAGCCATTTATACGCTAATTATCCTTCTAGCTGAATGCGGTGTGACACACTTCTTAAAAGTGAACATCTTAAGTCTATTATGATTCGGCCAAAATAAAAGTAAAAACAGTGCAGGCCATTTACGTAAATCCTGTGGATTTTGCTGCAGAAATTAAGAACATGTTTTATCTTAATGGAACTGCCTTTGTTTTGTTTTGCTAATTGGCTGTTCATAGATCCTCTAATTATTTTTATATTTTCTGGTTCATGTTTGTTCGGCAATAAACGTAATTCTATAAATAACGAACGAATCCAATAATCCTTAGTTCCACTTATTTCCAAATATGGCCAAAAAGCACTTAAAGAAACATATTTTCTACGCTTAGATTACATAGCAGAAAGTATTTTCCTTATTGCTACCTTTTTCCATAGTAAGTTTCGCAGTTATTTTCAATAAATATCTTCAGAAAAAGCAATAGCTAGTAATTCAAAACTCCTAACTTCAGATATTTTTCACCAACGGAAGTATGAACAAACGTCAACGCAAGGCAAATCTTCAATTAGCAGCTTAGTATACATTTACTAATTAGCCTCAGAACTGAGCTGTGATGTTCTCAAATCAAAGAAAAGTGTCAACGCATTTGCAGGTTTATATTTTCTTTCCTTGGTAATTTTATTAGCTTGTCAAACAATTCGCATAAAAACATAATCTTTCGACGTCCATTTTTTTTGTAACAGTTGTAGCACACATCAAAATCCACATCTTGATAGGTTGAACTTTAGAAAACCAAATTGTCAAGAATCTTAATCAATATCTTTTAGCAATCTTGGCCACAAACTAATTATCTTATTTTTTTGTTTTATTTTAATTTCTTAAAGACTGTGATTGATAGTGATGTGCAGTTTCCTGGAACAATTATATCACACAAGAGAAAAGAAAAACTTTTGACTTATTTAGTAACAATTTTTTTCCGACAAATATTTGTGATATACTTAGTAAGTCATATTATTATACGATGTTATGCGATAAATGCCCCTAGTGTACGTTCACTCACAAACAGATGCGCGACATTTAAAACAAATTTACAGAATGTAAACTTTAAAAGATCCATCGAAGAACCAACAACAGTTAATGGTATACTGAAAGAATTGAAGTACCGTCATTAAGAAAATCATTTTCAGTACAAAAACTTTCAGCAAGTCGCTTGTTCGCTATGTATAATTTATGTTGTTAATGCAAGTATGCATTATGTGTTTTTGGTATGTCGGTTACAATGAGAAAGAATAACGTCATAGATTCCGCGTTCTCGATGCTGGCTTATTAAAAGGTAAAACATTTAGACCTTTGAAACTTATATAGGAGGATAAACATTTTAAAGCTCAATAATGCGTGTTGAAATTTATTCAACCATCAGCAATATTGTTTTATATCAAATTAGTACTTATCAAAATCATTTACATTTATAGTTTTATCATTAAAAAGTGATATTAGTATTTGTTTCAATATTAATATTTTAGCGTTAGCATTAGCATTAG
>JAOBAT010076929.1:0-20366 GCA_026413305.1 Hydrozoanthus tunicans | reverse complement strand
ATTTTTGCGCCTCGCACGGCTCTATGAGCTGCCGCCTCGCCAGCCTCGCGTCTTCGCTCGGCTGGCTCGTTGGCAATAATAACAATAATAGCAGCAATAAAAAATAGAATTGTCATTGTCATATTTGTTTTGCTTATAAAATGTTTAAAATGAAAGGCTAAAAGTTTTTAAAAAGTATTTAACTTATTTGCTCAATCTTCAGTATGAATTTGACAACTGTTTGACAACTGTAAACGAAAACGTTTTAAAATACTTTACAAAAAAACTGACAGCCTTTCATTTTAAACAGAATTGCCATTCTCACTATCATAATTACCATTAATATTTCTATCAATACAATTTCTTTCAGTATTATCATAATATTTTCTCAGTATTCAGTACTATTGTTGTTGTGTACGTTTGTGAAAGGAACGAGGAACCGCCTTTATAAGACTCAGACTCATTTTCAGTCCCAAAGGAAAGCTCCCTAGGAGATTGAAAACGCACTGAAAAAAAAAATCTTCAAAACACTTTGCTTCAATTCTGTATCAAGCAAAGACTTCTGCACAAGAAACATCTAATAAAACGTCAAAAAAGTATTATTTAAAAGTATATTTACTGGATGAATAGACACATTATATTAATCTTTAATCCTTAACACTATAAGTCTAATACTATATAACAGGGTTGTTTTTTAGTTAAAAGAAGTCGCTGAGAAAACAGTAAAATACTGATATACAAGCTCTAAGTTATGCTCGTTGAATTGGATATGGGCAGAATAACAAATATAATAACATGCAAATAAGGACTTCCTGCTAATCAATAAACTGCATAACCAATGACAATATTAAGTGGCACTTATATTCGCGTGAGAAGTGTCTTACATGACTGAATAGGGCGGGTTTTGGTATCTCTAAAATCATGTGCTGCTCAGTACGGTTGGCTTAACGTAGAGTTATATCTAATCCCACACTTACAGCTAATCTTTTTGGGAAACAGCTTACTGAGAAATGAAAGGAGGTCAAACATCGTTAAAATCGCCGAAAGGCGCACGCCAAGGCTTGGAGACGCTCAACTTGTAGTCCAAAATATCCTGGCTGTCACAACTTCAGAGCTACACAGTTTGTCTGTAACAAACAGTTGGCTCAAAGAGAAAGACGTGTTTAATTTGCACTCAGTTTTGAGAGTACAAACATATAAATACCTCAATGGCGAATACAAACAAATAAAAAACTGATTTGATCACGAATATATGTAGTTTTCTCCCCGAAAAATTGTTTTTTGTGACAAGACTACCTAAGCAGTGGCAACTGTAAGAATCACAATACATAAACTGATCTCGAACTCATTTTTATGTTAAGATGTTCTGTTAATGCCAGTTCAAACTACAAACTCACGCCACTTACTCTATATTAGCGACTCTTTCTTGTTTCCGGCTTTGGTTGTCATTGTTATCACTAAAAGATTTTTGAAGTGAAAAATAAAAGCGCCAGATAGGAGCTGAAAAATATATATTTATATTAAGCAAACATAAGCAATTGACACCTGTTTCAAACAGACTTAGCGACGCCATTTGAAGAACTGATAAATGCCGTGAGCGTCCCCCGCGTCTCATGGCTAATTTTTGTATCGAGACATTTTGTGTCACGTGCACTCAGATAACTGCCATCAGTTTGACCGCATAGTGCGCCCGCCACATCTGATCACTTGCTGTCGATCACTCGTTTTCTCCAAAAAACCAGCAAAATTTTTGTTAAAAAACAGCGTGTATATACATAGTTGAGTCAACAAATAGATACATCTTTCTCATTTCGTCGAAACTAAAGTTTAGCTCTGCAATGAAATTCTTCTATAACACCCAGTGCAACTGTAGTGAAACTTAACGTGTCTAGTTAATAACAAATATTTCATTATCAGTGGTTACTAGTTTAGTAACTCGTGTGACAGCGCTCGCACGACGTACTCTTATCATAGAGATCAAAATCTATATTAAAAATGTGCGAAAGTACGTTTTATAAAAACAAAAAAGGTGGGGGAGTTGTTGGTAGTAAACAAGAAGTTAATGTCTTTACTAGAAAGCAAAAAGGAATCTAACTTACCAATATCGATAAGTTTTAGTCCCGAATATTAAAACTTTGGTTTGTGGCACTTCTGAATGTCTGTTTTGATTTTACCAACATTTGATTTAATCTAGATAAACATCGTTCGTATTTTGTTTTTGCCAAACTTAAAGTAAAAGAGACAGATTAACCATTTTACGTAATAAGTAGAAGGCGCCAAGTGAACTTTCCAAGGCCAAGAGTTGTTTTTCCTAATTTGAGGTAAATCGTATATCGCATTACAAAGGATGATATCGCACGACACTGTTGGCAGTCGTGATTTTCGAAAACCATAAAATGGCATAGTGTACTGAGTTATTTGAAAACGAACTGATATTGTTACATTTCAATCATTTGAGGCTAAATCAACCCTTTTAAAAAACTTCCTTTAGCAGTATTGGGTATAAAAGTAATTATTTTATTTTTTATTGTATAAAGTCGTATGAACGATTCTTACTATCAGATTTCACTGCACCCAGCTTTGAAAATTCGCGGTTAGCGCGATCTCAACATAACTTGAATCGCTGAGACTTGCAAGTTAATCTCTGTTAGCGTTTTGACAACAAATTTGATCTTTGCTCGAAATTACGTAGTGTTGAATATCGAAAATTATCAAACTTGAAAGAACGGACTTCACAATATCAGACTCGATTCCTTTTAGATCGAAGTCAAAATCTTAATTTTTGGTGAAGTTTGAACCGTAATATATATTCTGCTCAAGTTCGATTTTATCCAAAGTCAGCAGTCGAAATGCTATAATTCAATACCGGCCACACACCACGCCTACGCTATCAAAACATCACACCCTGATGACACTCTGTCGAGAGCTAGCTTGGATGTTGTTACAACGTGAGTGTAGTGACTTTTGAACAGATCCGGCTGCTTGAAAAGTTGTTTTGCTAGAGGAATGCTAATCAAATAAAACCAGTAAAAACTAACTTAAGATCAAAGATATATTTTCAGGGTTTTAGTCACGCACAAGTTACTGATTAGAGTGCCAAAACCCGACGCTGCGCGGGAAATGAAGATCTAGAGGTGACACGTCTTGGAAAAAGGAACCTTGCAAAGCCTCTATACATGGTACAGGCTTATTATACTGACGCTACGCCACACTACATACTGACCCAAATATCCAAACTTGTAACCTTAACTAAGTATGATAACTCTGAACTAAGGTCGTCTATTTCAAACAAGCCTTTATGTTTTTTGACGCCCTGTACCCTAATTTAAATTTAATTTTGTAAATGTTCAAAGACATTCAATTATATGTGCAAAATGTAGCCCCCTTGTAATCTTTTACTTTTTGTAATATCAAATGTATGCCAAGCCAAGGGTCGAAGAAATTAAGTTGTTGTTGTTGTCTAACCAACTATACTTTTAGGGTCGACATTTTATAAGCTCTTGGCAAACAACCAGAAGCAGCTATGGAAGCCTCAATCCCACGTTGGGCAGTCTTAGTTAAGTGCGGACGTGAACTTTGCACAAATTCTTGTTGAGAAACTATCCTCTCGTTGATAGCTTTTTGAAAACAATGTTTATTGTTGTTTTGTCGAGTCATATAAGTCAAGAGAACGCCTCATAATTTGAAGAAATCAATAAAGATTAGAAAATCATTTAGAACAACTAGCAAATACTGAAAGAGACAAAACTTGTCTGTCTGGTGCCTTACAGAATTCGACGTTAATTGCAAAGCAAAATTTTCAAAAACACAAAAAGAAACGTCAACAAATGAATGTTTTCGGTCTGGGAAAGCGAAGTTCTGGTCTGCAGCCTTCTTAATTCACAGACACTCGGCATTAACCAAACGAAAAAAAACAGAAAAGGAAAACTGACTGCATAAATGAAGAAGAGCCGAGGAGAGAAAATCTGTACAGATTCACTTTTAAAAGGAGATAGCGAAATATATGGTGTTGAACGCTGCGCAAAAGCTTTTTAAAGTGGAAAAATAAAATAAATGTATATGGTGAAGTTTCTTAAAAATTTATGTACATGAAAATGATGAATAAAAAAATGATTTCAAAGGAACTGCATATTTTCCATGCGGGCAACAACTTTTGTCGACCTTAACTCCAAAAAGGCGTCGTACGTTGCGCTAAAAGTTCATTAGTTACTAAAAAATTACATAAAGAAACACTGTAAAGACGACAGTAAGGGTTAAAGAATATTAAATTCATACATAGCATTGCCTTTATACATTATAAAACGAACAACATGTGCATGGTACTGATATTTCTTACTTAGTTAGCGTAAGGCAAACCCCAACTATCGACAAAAATAGTGCTTCTACACAAGCAATCTGTCTTTCATTAGGAGAGCTGTCGGCACTAAAATACCTAACAAAATTGACGATTTGTTTTCCAATACAGCAAAACCTTATTTAAAAGTATAATTTGCAGTATTCCAAAATTTTTTTAAAAAAAGTCCTGAACAGGCTAGGTGTGTATAGCAAGATTTCAAATGGGTCAGTAAAGAGTTGCACTTCACGTACATAAAACGTGTATGACACAGCCAGGCAGACAAGAAAGAGAAAGCGACTTTCATTCGCCACGTTTTGTCCAGGCTTTAAGCAATCCAGCTGAACAAGCAAAAATGACCAGGTTGGCATTTCCTAAGCAGTGAAAAATCTGCGAATATATACTAACCTGCTTCGAGCATGCGACGTTCTTGTCTGTTAACGAGCTAGTGGCGGACGCTTGAAGTCCCACTTTAATTTGAGTCGTATCCACAATGTTGGCAACGGAAAACAAAAAAAATTGACCGCAACAGGATTCGTAATTACTTCCAAATATAAAGGGGGTTACTTGTTAACAAACAGCAAATATCAAACGTGATTAAATCTCGCTGTATACGCCATTAATAGATACGAAACTGCCTCCACAATTGATGTCATCTAAACTTTCAGGTGGTCGTTAAAGTCTCCAAGTGTATAGCTATTCATTTTGCTTGTCTTGAAAAGCAGATTCAATATTCATCTATTATTTGAACAAACCAAGAAATTATTGGGTTACCGGCAAAAGAATTTGGCACCATTAGAAAGTTCCGCAGGAAAACTAAGGAAGAATTTGAATCGGCTAGCGCCGCAACTGACACAAAATATTCTCAACTAAGATTCATATATACTTTTTCTTTTAACAGTATTGGGGATATATAGCTTTTATATTGCCGTTTTAGAACAGTAATTTTGCGATTAACCGTACAAAGATATGAGAACATAGAAGTATGGATAGGTGATCGGGGCTATATAAACGCTGTAACATTCAGTTTGCAGTGCCGAACAACCTATACTTCAGTCTCAATGTGACATTCGATCGTGCACATTTTTCATGTAACAAAATCAAGTGGTATGACGTAGGCTATTGGCTTTATGGTTTGCGGTTGAACTGTCTGGAGTTTCGTCAATTTTCTGTTTTGTCGTTGTTTTGAAATCCCCCCGTACTTCCTGCAGAAAAACAACTCTTTGTTCGGAGCAAAGCGACACATAGGCTCACTGTTGTTCAGCTTGTACCTGCTATTTGAGATGCTTAACTTATAATGGCACTTTGTCAAGAACACCGTAAATATTGGGGAAAAAAAGGAAATGTTCTCTGCTACCATGCAATAGTTTTACAAGCATCGCCTTTGTGCTAGTTAAAGAAAAACGTTTCGAAATAATTATCTTCGCGGTTTCCGCGTCAGGTGGGAGTGAAACATGCAAAACAAACACTCTCAGGCAGTCAAGTAAAATCTTTAATCTGTCTATAGCCATAATCTGTTCTAATGAAAGAAGCAACTTCAAATGTCATCGTTTTAAAAAGTCTTGAATAGAAATATAAACTATATGGGTGGTAAACAAGAATACTTATATAACCATTTTAATTACTGAATGTATGTTGTCATTTTGTATGAACTTCCTCCCAGCTCATTGCGCATTTTAAAATTATTTACATATGGCGAATTGAAGCTAAACTCTTTTTCCGCCTTGAATACGAATACTAGCTTTAGACCAAATACACAACTCGAAAGCGTTGGTTTTATAAATACCGTCTGAAAAGCTGCAGATCAAAGGCTTTACAACCGTGAATTCGTAAGTAAGAGAGACTGAGAATGGTTGCCTACCAACAAAAGAGCAGGATAGTCGACAAGTTTCAGTATCAACCCACCTTGTTTCTGCTGGTTCCTTCGTTCAACGGAGCCGGACCACTCAAGACTGCTTTGAACTTATAAAAATCTTGGATCGCGCGATTTATAAAATGTCTTGAAAGCGATAATCGGACAAAACTTTCGCACGGAATCGTATTTCGCATAACACGTTCAAAGAACTCGCGGATGTTAGTCGCAACAAAAATTAGCTATTTATAAAGGGCAAGCCGACAAAAAGGTCATGAAGGAACCCACAAAATGTGTTATGAATCGAACGAGCGGCGACAAGCTTTCCTACCATAAAGTTTGTGGATTTTTCTTCCATGCACGTATGTAAACAGCAACTGACTCTAGGCCGCTTTAATAGTTAGTTCTTATATCAAAATGGCAAAGACTCGAACTTATTAAAAACTGCCGGTCTTTTCCTCAAAAACGAAAGTTGGCAAGTGTATTAGCAAAGAATACCAAAAGCATCGAAGTTGGTTGTTTACCAATTTTACAACACAGCAACCATGATAAAAACTTGTGTAACTGTAAAGTAGGCACTGAAAACGGTTTAAATCTTTCATGGTTCGCTATACTTGATTTCAAAATAACATTTCTTAATAACAGTGAAGTAATCGAACATAAAATAAAAAAAACTTACTATAAAATGTTGAGAGGCGTTCCAGAAGACATCCAAAAACTATTTGCGTGTTTTAGAAACTTGTTCACAGTCCCTCGGGGCATATAAAACACGTCTTGACAAACAGAAACTGAAAAGCTTCTTAGAGAATAAGAACGGACGAACAAGTTAATCAAGCAAAATAATATATTAAATATAAATTGTTTTTTCTTCCGTGTTCCGAATTTATTATTTCTCTACACTGACGTATTTACTTTTCTTTGTCTGGAAACAATACCGAGTACAGGGGTACACAAAATAGACAGGGACACACATAGAAAGCGTTTTAAATTTTGCTCTGCAAACTATAAATCGTGGAATTTGAAAGAAAAAAATTGTTGACTAAACTGAAAAGGAATTATCAATGACATTACACGAATGAGCAACAGAGAGAAATAGATAGTTTGAAGCGGAAGTTAAACGTAATAAACGCGGCCATGTGTGGTTATTTGACTTGACAGTTAAATGTAAATCTCCGAATACGGCCAAAGGGCACTCTTTGTTTCTGAGCTCGTGAAGTATAGAAGGACAAAAAGTTAGTAATAACTTCCTCCACTTTATATGTTTTTGTTTACATGCAATAAAATCAAAAGTGAAACCGCAAATTCCAGAGCTGACCAAATCAGAGATCAAATTGATCGAGAGCGGAAGCGAAAACAAGCGGTCCGCTGTAAACAGAGACATATAAAAACAAATCACACTCAGCAATTGGATCGCCATTAATATTTTAAATCTTCTAGCTTTGCATAAACAAAAATTGAGCAATGCCGGCTTTCGATTCCTTCTGCTTAGAACGAAGAGTAGAAGAATTCGAGAACTTTTTTTTACTTTTGTGCCTGTGGTTAAAACCCTAAGCTAATTAAGATAGAACATTCATTTTGCTTGTCTTGAAATAATTTAGCCTACGTATACGCTACAAAGAAACTGACTGGAAAGTATCTCAAACGGGACGTCTGCCGGCTCGTACTATGCAAGTTGATTCAGCAAGTGATCGATTTTGATAAACCTCGAAACTCATCCACAGGAAACTGGAAAAAGAAAATCTATGTAAACGAGATAATAACTTGGGGCCAAAACAACTTGGGGTCAAAACTAAAAATATAAAGCAAAGTTCAAGTATTTTTTTTTACTATCTTAAAAGTCATGAAGCCCTTCAGTTGTCGAATCTTTGAGTCTGACATTAATTACAACCTTCATATTTCTGAAGATAAAAAGTACTGCATTGGAGATACTCTGGAGCCGACGTCAGAAACTCATGTTCCTAAATCTTCGTGATTGAAACTGGATGGAAGAAACCCACAAGGAAAAATTCTTTAGATTCAAACGAGCGGCGAAAAAAATAAAATTTAGTATTATAGGTAAATATAATCCTTTTTTGCGTTATAATATATAGATATCTACCATATACAAAGGCAATATAAGGGCAAAAGTTGCTCTTTTAATTCACAAAACTTAAAAGTATTTATTAAAACTGGTGACAGATAAAAAAAATATTAAGAATATCCCAGAAACCAGTAAAACTTCACTGCTCAGTGTTTCTGTAGCAGGTTTTTTCACAGTTTCGTCAGTTGCTGGTCCATAATACACGGTTCCAGTTTTACAAGGTGTGTTGTTAAAAATACTCCTTTTTGCGCCACAATGGTGACCAGTTTAAGTTAAATCATAAGATTGTTATTGCAAGAAACTGCCAAAACCTAGTACACTATTAATCATTAATAATAAGAATGGTATCAATTTTAAGAGTACAATTTTTTATACCAAACAAAAGAAAGAACTGAACTGTTACCCAAACTAGAGTAAGTTTTTAGGATGTAATTTAAACAAAACAAAACGCAATTTGTTGTTCAGTTGGCAAAATAACGAACTATTTTCATACGGTTTTCTTTACTTCTCAACTTTTAAGAACGGCCGGTTTAATTTTAATTGTAAGACTTTAAGAGCAATCCGAACGAAGTTAAATTTGAAGTCACCCCGCAGTGTTTACAAAATGATAAAATGCGCTAAAGAAAATACCAATATTTGAAAGCCATTTTAGATTATTTTAATTCAATTGTTTATTGAACAACCTCCTCCTTAAGAATTACCATAACTAGGGCAAAGTTCGCAAACCAAAATAAATATAAAAAAAAAAGATCTCACGAGATGAAGTGTTACATAATCACATTATGAACCAGTGAACCTTCGAAAATCTTAGCTAAGTTTAACTCGTAAAACTTGACGATACAGTAATCAAAGCTCTAGTCTGAGTCTTTTCAAAAACGTTAGCGACAAAAGAATATGTTTAGAGATGCCAAATGGTCCGTTAAAAATGGAGCAAAAACCTAACACAAGCTATTATAAGCAGCTGTATACTTATTCGAAACTGAAATGTTGGAAGAAAAGTTATTTGACAAGAGAACCCTTATTTCATTTTGTTCGACCAAATATTGTATGAGTTAGCAGGCCAGAACAAAGAAATGCAAATTTTATGGCGGTAACCAAACAAACTACACAGTCTGTGGCACTCGATCAAATTTTCTTAACGATGCCAAGTTGTCATCCTGACAAGAACGAAAGATTAAGTGTTCTAGAACGTAGTATACAACAGTAGTGTCATTACGTCCTTAATAGTAGAGCGTCGCTGGTACTTAGTAGACAAAAAGTAAACTGTTATGTGTTCCACAAGAAACATGAAAAAAGAATTATTGAGTTTGTCTCGTGAAAGTAACTAATTATCGGTCAGCGATATCCGAGTATTGAATGTTTACTCTTCCGCCCGTGTTTAGATCATTACCACAACATTAAATCAAAACTACACATGAACCCGATTAGAACAAGGGCCGCCCTTTGTTGTCGAATTCTCGACAAGTTTGAAATAACATGGGTGAATCACACCGTGTAGGATGCTCGACCGCCAACAAACGCGTTACGGCACTCGCCGTCTGCCTGCGTCTGCATACGCCGTCTGGTGAACGATTGATGAAATGAATTACGAGAACGGTTTCTTGTAGATTTCATCGAATTTAACAACAGGGAAACTAAACTTGACATTACAACAATAAATAGGTTTCTCAGTGGAATTGACGTTTTTTGTTTATACAATACAATAAATTAAGCACTGTATTTCTTGCGTGCACTGTTTGTAAAGTCTTAATTTCCTTGAAGCATCCATTGAAACGGTTAAAGGAGATTTTTACCTACCTTGCAGTCAAATGAAACACACACTCGCGAGTTATTTTCTCCTTGTAGAAGTCAAGATCGAATTCTAGCAACCCGACAAGTCCTTGGTGCTCCTCTTTCTAGAGTAACGCTCGATCAACAGTTCTAAGCATGCACGTTACGGTTGTTTTCCTCACATCAGCAGTGACCCAAAGTATAGTTGAGTATCTAAACTATACAGTGCAATATTGCCCTGTGCCAAGATAAGTAACAAATAACAGTCGTAAACGATCCAGTGATCAATTGTGAAGCGATAATTATGTTCATACAATTACAACCAAACAGCCACCCTGTTTTGTTCGAGCATGGGTCGATCAAAACAACGACAACACTCGTGAGGTGAACACGTGATCAAAGGGTAACCCGGTCTCCCGGCCTAGTTCAAGTGTTTACTGCATGCTTCAAGCGATCAGATCGGAAGTTAGGTGTTACTCAAACCCACTTCGCATAAACAATGAACCTTGTTGCGTGCGTGCACGTCTCAGCGGTGGCTGATCCGACTGTTAATCATTAACCCCCAAAAACCTAACAAACAATCTTTTTCTATATTCAAAACAGATATAAAGCGCGAAAGAAGATAAAGAACAGATTGTCGGTACCCCTAGTTGATGTTTCCATTTATAGGGAAATGACAATGACTTCGTTTATAAATGTGACATTTCAGGTTTTATAGTCTGAAACAGCGGCTCCACCCCAGACAGCCAGGGCGCTGATACCAAGTCGAAGTTTTAATGTTTTTAATGTTGAAGTTTAATATAAACTAGCAATAGGATCAACAAATCGTAAACAGGCAGGCGGGACCGTCAACATTGTCCACACCGATGTCAAAGTTTGTTTATATTTTCTTTTGATTAAATATAAAATATTTTGCAATTATCGAACGATTCCCTGCTAACAGAGTTTGATATTCTAAAAGTTTCGAATGTATATATTCAAAGGTTTGGTGACATTGAAACAAACACAATCACCCACTCGCAAAACTTGACAGTAAGGATTAATAAGGGAACGCCACTTTTTAAACTTTGGGCAGTGCAACAAGTTTTAAACAACAAATAAAGAGAAAAACAAATTATTTCGCATCTGTTATTTTTTCTTTTCCTTTTCACAGCAAGTTCCCTTTGAGGTTGTTTGTTTCGGTAAGTTGTGGTCGTTCATTGATATTCGCTGCGGTTTGGTGTCTGTGGGCAGAAGTTAGCTCTTTCTAGAAAAACACATGTTGGTTTTAGTTGTTCAAACTAGATCTGATCAACAAAATTCTGACAAAGATAACTCTTAAGTGTTGAAATGTTGAGGAGGAATTCATCGTGTTATTTTGTGCCAATGCTTTTTTTCTAAGTCTTGTTTATGACCGCAGGTATATAAAATATTCAACCAACATAATTGCTGAGACATATTTTCGCTGTTGGCAATGGTGTAATTGCGTAAGATAAGTATTAGTTTTGGGGTTTTTTAGATTAATCACCTATTTTGGTTTTAACAGATCCCCTTGAAAGCAAAACTCAATTATTCAATACTTTTAGTTGCTTTTGTATGAACGCACGATCGGTACCTTTGTTTTGCAGGGTTAGGAAAAATTTCTACTCTTTTACCTCTTAGCAATTCAAAGTAATTTTCTTACCCAAGCCTCAGATACAATTCAACGTTTATAAAAGCAGTACTTACCTTTTCTGTATCTTAGAATAAATAGCAAGTGACAGAAACTGCGGCGGTTTTTATATTAAGGCAAACAATGTGATATCAATTAAATTTTTCGTTCAAAATATCTCAAAAAGAAAATCTTGTCAGACTTCCATATCCTTCTTTTTGACATTCGCACAAAACATTACGCAGATTGATTTCCTTTCAGTCAATATTTCTCAAAGTCGCCTTTAAGAAGTCCGCAGGCGAACGAGACAAATTCTTAGCTTCTCACAATTTCTTAAATTAGCTTTGTTTTGGCTGAAATTGAAATTGCGTCACTGAGAGAAATCTTTATTTTCGGAGGATTTGAGCCTACTACTAGAAAAAAAATGTTAGATTGTATGATGTTTTTTCCGTTTTGGAAACATGGTCGAAAACATCTTAAGATGCCTTAGTGTTCAAAGTACTAATTTCATTGCTGTTTTACTAAGCCAGTTTACATCAGGGGGTAAGAAATTTTTAAGTTCTTTATAAATTGTAAAGATACATTCGTTATTCGATTATATATGTATATATATATTATTTCTTCTTTTGATTATCTGTTGAACAAAAGTTGATTAAAAATATATATTTAATTTCCGTACTTCAGTGCCGTTGCGTGCTCAGCCTCACGGCCGTCGGTGCTTTTCAATCATAACGGGTGCGTTTTAAAACGATATTTCTATGTGAACTAGTCTCATACGAGCCTAAAATTGCTGTTTTCAATCATACTTAACATGTTTTGCTTGTTTACACTTCACTTCAATTTAAAGTTGACTAATCTAGTCATTTGCACATTTTCAATTTCACTCACTTAACTTTTTATACTGATTTATCTATCAACTTATACTTATTACTTACTCACTCACTCACTCATTCACTAACTCAATCATTCACTCACTCACTCTCTCTCACTCACCGTTACTCACTAACTTAGTTACTTAATTATTTACTTATTGTGTCACTTACTCACTTACTTGTATTTAATTATTACTTACAACTTACTTACTTACTTATTTACTTAATTAATTATTTACTTATTAACTTTCTTACTTACTTGCTTACTAATGACTTACTATAGAAATTTTCTTTCTTACTCATGACTCATGCAAGATTTCAAAATCCACTAATTCATAATGTTGTAGGCATTGTAAGTCAGAGGGTTCTGGTATAGTTAAGTTCGAACAGTCGTTCTACTTTATAAGAAAAAATTACTCAGTTTTTCCTAGTCTTTTAAATTTAGGGATAATAGTAGATCTTTCACTAAGGTTTTAACGTTACCTGGATAAAATAAAGCTTTGCGGTTTACATGAGCAGTTTGGAGAAGCTCGAAAGCATGTTTATAATTATATGCTCTCAAAAGTTTTTGTGAAATAATTAAAAGATTATAGATTTATCATTTTTCGCATAAAGATTAAAACAGTGCGTAGGCAAAGTTACTACGTCAATGAACAGTTGTTCGAAACCAAATAGCACAATTATGGTATTCGCAACGCACAATGCCCGATGTAAAGACAATCTAACAGACAACAATAAACGAACTGATTATCTTTCCTTCCTGCGAACAGACCGGAGCCGTGGGAAGTAATGCTTTCAATGAATTGAAAAACTAGTCCATATGGTTTCATATTATTACAAAATTTTAAACAGAAAACACTTTCTGGTCCACGAGCTTAGACTGTGTTAAAAGCCTGAAAAAGTCTTGTATGGTTATTACTGAATACATTTAGGTTTTGAAGACTGACTCAATTTTGACTCAGTGATATCTGTATACAACGTCCCAAGTTTTTGAAAAAAACAGCCACTTATAGTATGTATACTTAAAATATAGTGGGAAGAAAGTTTCAGCTTTTTGTGTCTCTGCTTCTTGACTTTATTTGAAATTCATAAATAAAAAGCACCAAGCAGTCTCGTGTTATCGAAGAGCACAGTGTTACAGTTTGCTCGCCGTGACAGCTCCAAAGGCAGTAAGAATCGACTCACGATTCGCCCTGCGCTCATGCAAACGATCAGAGTGACTTGTTCACACAGTGTGGAGTCTGGGTACCAGTTGCGAAGCGGCTTTGCATTTGACGAGCTTGTCTTGCGTGGGGTTCTTTTCCGCACTCTACCACTCACTGTAAAAGCCTCGGCAGCCGACCAGTTTATGCACACCTAATGTTGTGGGTTTATTTACCGCTATACGCATTTTTGGTTTTTCCTTCGGTTCCTTTTGGTACAGTTAACCCCTCTGAAGTCGCTATTATGAGAATTATTTTCTTATCGTAATTTTGTTGGAGAAGTTTAAAAATCATTCAAAAAGAAAGAGTTCAAAATTTACCAAACAAAAACGAACAGCTGGCGGCGTATGTACGCGCGCACCACTCGCGCCATTTTCGAACGCTACTCTGTTTTCGTACGCCACACACAAACTTCGCGCACCACTCAGTTTTCACGCGTGAATCACAAATTTTTGCGCGTCACTCACAGTTTTTGTTGCGCGCCACTCAGTTTTTTCGCGTCACTCACGTTTTTTGCGCGTTACTCAGTTTACGCGCGTCACTCATAACTTTTGCGCGCCACTCAGTTTTCGTGCGCCACACACAATGTTTGCATGTCACTCAGTTTTCGCGCTTCACTCACAGTTTTTGTTGAGCGCCACTCATTTTTTTCGCGTCACTCACGGTTTTTGCGCGTTACTCAGGTTACGCGCGTCACTCATAATTTTTGCGCGCCACTCAGTTTTCGTGCGCCACACACAATTTTTGCATGTCACTCAGTTTTCGCGCGTCACTCACAGTTTTTGTTGCGCGCCACTCATTTTTTGCGCGTCACTCACGGTTTTTGCGCGCCACTCACAGTTTACGATGCAGTTGAAAGTCTTATGTTAGAAGTGTTGTTAGAAGAGGAAGTTTCAATCAGCTTGAATCTCAGCGTATAATGTAAATGCCGCTGCAATTGCCAAAATTTCGGCTAAAACCAGTCCGTCGCTTTTGAAGTTCAGTTTGCTTTTTCTATTGACTCTTAAGCAAACTGATGTGTAACGAGCAGTTTTAGACTTCTATAATATTTTCAGAAACCAATTTAAGGAGAGTATATACTAGAAGTATTAGTTAGAGTTCTAAGTGATTAACTGTAGCCAAACGGCGTCGGTGTGTTATTACAAGGACTTGCCTAAAATCCTTTTACATTAATTTTATACACACTCTTTTTCTTATATATTTGAATCTTTTTTGTATGAACTTGTACTTCAAGCTGAAAATCTGCTAAAATTTAAGAACATGCTGACTGGGGAATGGCCGAGACTTTGTTTTGTTACATATAACGATACAAAATTATGGATTCAACAAGCAGCCAATTGTACAACATTTTTTGTAACTAAAGTAAATTACATGAAAATTTTTCAAGAACAATTCGGGTCAAATATCGAGGCTCGTATTTTTTATTAAAGATACGCAAACGTATGATTATATGCAAATCAGTAAATATTTGAAGCTAAAATCGCCAAAGTATTTACAAAAATTTTCGGCCTAAAAAAATAAGACGTTATGACAATAAAAAGTATAGTTTAATATAACATGTAGAGCTTCGTATTTGTTCTATTGTAATTAATCACACATGCACCATTCATCCCTAAGGCAGCTATGCGCCCACCTACCTACTCCGGCGTTCATAAATTACAATTGCAGCCGCGTGTGAATAGAAATGATGGTTAGTCGCGTGGTATTTTTTTTGTCGAAGTTAGTATAATCGATCCTGAATGTTCAAACTGTTTGTTTAACTATTACAGTACCTGCAATATATTTTGCAATCATTCACGGCCCACTCAGCCTGAGAGCAAACATCAAGGGCAAGTTACATAAAAGATAAAAAAAAAATTCAGCTGCATAGTTGATCTTAACAACATGCAGATACCGGCTTAAAGCGTTTTTCATCATGGATACATGCAAAAAGAAACGTATACGCATTTTTATTACCAGTTTTGATTAGTAATTATTGATCAATCAGCGAATTCATCCATATTTTTGATATTTCTTTTAATTTACTCAGCTAGCATTCTCGTTTTTGGCCAAAAAAGTCTTGCGCCGAATGTGACAATTCAAAGTTTTTTTTGTCTTACAAGTGAAATATTTGAGAAAATTAAAAGGCCTAATCAAAAGTTCGAAAAACCATTTACATGGTCATCTATTCAAATGCTCAATAAATTTTGAAATTGAAAAATAATATTTATTGTTAGTATTCCGTTTTGAAGTAAAACAGACAAAGCATGAATATAATTCTTTCTCTGAATAGTGAAAAGATTTTTGTATTAAAAATGAATAGTTTTGTTATGTATAGAGGCCACAGATGTTTTGATATCAACTGGTTTTTCTACTTCTTGCTTGTCAAGGAGAAAGCGTTTGCGAGTTAGTCGAGCAATTAAAGCAAAAGAAGAAGAACAGATCGAAGAATTTAGTCGTTCGACGCTACGCTCCCAAGATGTACGTTCTTTGTCCACTGCAGTGGTTATTCATTTAATTCACATAAATACTTGATGATCAATTCGACAAACAAACGGTTTGGGTCGAAAAGGCGTTCTCAGTCGAAGAGGCGATTCTCATTACGTGAAAGTCAATAACATCTAGTTTACATTCAGAGATGTAACTGTAATAACTCATGTTTTATGCTCCAAATTCCGTTCGATTTCTTTATTAATCAAGCAGTCGAATAAAGCTTTACTCTCCCTAAAAATACGATTTAAACATTATTGAAGAAAAGAAACGGATCGATGCTGTTTTATCATATATTGAAAAAAAGTCTAAAGCCTTAGCTTCATTATGGATTGGTTATAGTGTTTAGTACTTTTACAACGAGGGCCAGTCGTATTGTCGAGCACCCCACGGCCAACCTCACGAGTGTTGTACACTTCATGGTCAGTTGCACTGAGCTAAGCCAGAACGTTACGTTACAGTTATTTTCGAAAGTTTTTCAAATCAGCTCAAGCCAGGGTTAATATATCTTAAAGGTGGGAATACACGAGCCATTTGCTTGTCATGTACATCTAGATATTTCTGTGTATAGTCATTTAGGAAGAGCTTTTTCGTTCAGTAGCAAGCAAATTTTCAGAATCTTCAGAAGAGAAGAAAATAAATGAATGAAAGGAAATCAGTTTTGACGATCACTGAGAATTAAAGTTGCCCGTAAACTCTAAGATCGACAACTTACGTGCAACCACAGTGATGAAAGTTCAACAGTTCTGCAGGCCTCTGATAACTGATACGTCCAATTTAAGAATTTTAAAGCAAGGTTAACAATACAACGGCCGGACGGCCCCTATTGCGTGTGTGTCTATGACTTGACTTGGCTTGCTATGCATGACTTGGCTCAGCACAGTCAATGTGACTACGCAGGCGCGTTGTGTTGTAATACTCATATATCTCAAGCACGAATTGTGCTGGAGAGATATGAGTATTACGCTTAGATTTTCTGTATATACAATTGATACAGAACATACGATTTTTACCCATGTAGAAGCCTCAAACGTAATAAATGGCCCCAAACATAATAAAGGTCCTAAATGTTAACACAAGGTTAATCACAATGATAACCAATAGATTTTGTTAAGAGTTAACCCTGGATTAAAGTTAAATTGCTTTTGAACAACCGGCCCCTGGGATCAAAGTACAGTACTTTTTTTCTTGAACACACTCACTGCTTAGGGAGTGGGGGATTAGGGGGCAACTACAAAAAAACACGCCCCCGTTGCCCCCCTCCAAGCTTCGCGGCCACTCTATTGATAAAAGTATTGCCAGTTCAGTTCAGTTTCATCTTTTTTGTAGCTTTAGATCGAGAGTACGTAGTTAAATGCGCCAATTTCAAGTAAAGAAAAATTGATCAGGATTAACCTGCGTCTCTCAATAATAGATTTACAGAACTTTTTCAAGCTTTAATTCGATTCGGAATGAAATAACAGCCATTGACAGTACTGACAAAATTTCCAGTGTTTGTTCTTAAGAGTTTTGGACATAAAAAAACACAAAGAATGACAACTTTCAACTTGTAAGATTAAAGAACAATGAATGACAAATTTAGAATATAAAGAAAAATGAAAAGTATATATTTCATCATGCCTGTCACAAATCCATGCATTGTTTACCAAGGCCACCGTGCAACACACAATAAATGAAACAACGCGCAGCCATGCGCAAACCGTGAGGGCCAGAATGATTTAAGACAGACAAAAAAAAACACACCTGAACAGAGTTTTTTAGATGTCGAGCGATTTTTCCAATTTAATGAGCCGCCTTACCTATATAGATGAATTGCCTGCCAACCATTCCCGGGTTATTTCTGATCATTACTAAGTACAGAACCAACTAGCAAGTTTGACATTGCGCCACATATATAAACGAAACCCATGCAGTCTTAACTAATTCAGCTGGTTTCTTCTGTTTTGTCTACACAAGTATCTTTACGTATTGAGGGTGTCCACTCTAAAATTAACTCGCCGATATGGATAAGAGAGCGAAACCACTTGGCCAAGCATATTTTAAACTAGCAGGAGATTTTTCGGTCAAATAATAACAGCTTCGCGTTTGATGTACAATCTCAAAAAAGGTATTCTTAAAAACTACTTCAGTCTTTAATCTAAGACGTTTTCTAGAAGGCAACGTCAAAAATAACCTTCGGGTGCTACGTTGTTTATCGCTTGTATATGATCAGTTTTGATTAAAATCAACTCAGATCAAAGACGCATCTCGCAATAGGGAGACTTGTTTACCATTGCGAAAGAAGACTGGTTGATGAACTGTTTTTGCCCGATATGAAACTAATTTTAGCCAGACAAATTAATCTTAGTCTAGAAATCCCAGGCGGAATCAAAGTTTGCCATCAGCAGCTCTTGAATCAATTTTTTTTGGTTTTTAACCGGCAGAACTGGAGATACATGTAAGGCGATGAAATTTACCAAGTAAGCGTGATGAAGGTTAACATAAAATAAAATTATCGATTATGTACGGATGGACTTGCTGCCAATAACAGTTCAACCTTCTGGTCACGTATGCATGCATAATTGAAATTCTACGGTTAAGGGTTTTTGCTTATACTCCTGGTTCTTCCTTGAACAAAGTACAAAGTAAAGTTGCGTGTACACAACTGCATGGTGTTGTTCGTATCGTACGTGGCGGGGGCGTATCGACTTCAAAACGAGATCGCGAGAAAACTGATTCTTAGGTGGGTTTCAATAGAATATTTATCCCAAAGTACAGCCAATCAGAGGCGAGCATTTTCCGTTATATAGTGGGTTGTTTCCAGCCGACTCTTCTCCATTACTTGGGAGTAGCTACCGAAATTGCGCATATGTGAAACTCCATTTACTGCTTTTAGTCATTTCGATTAGATTTATATTTATCAGTACTATATCCAGCATAGAACGTCAGTAAAAACTTGCTGCGGTTTTTAGTTAGCCTTGTTGCTGTGTTTGCTAAGGAGTGGGGTAAGTTGGTTGTGCAATACTTTCTCGTAAGATGCCGTTCATATACTACTTGTATTTTCTTGGCCCAGTTGTTCAAAGGCCGGTTAACTTTAATTTCTTCTCTGATGAAAGATTTACGATGCTTATAAAATGACTGTTCCGATTATCCACAGAAAACAAATGTTAAATTCAAAGTTAAAGCTCAAATTAGTCTTGCAAGGCATAGAAACAAAAACGTATAGTTCAAAATTTAATCCTGGTTTAGCGCTAATCGGCCTTTGAACAACTGGGCCCTCAGGGCTTGTGAGTTAAAGGAAAATACAAGATAATTTAACTGTCTAGTTATGTCTCGTTGTATCGGACGCCGACTCGGTGGCCGTATAAAGACACTTTCTTTAGTCTTTGCATCGCCTGGTGAAAGCTGGCATGACACAGCAGTTACGCTGCCGCCCAGCCAGCTGACCAATCGCACAGTTTTCATAAATAAGAGAAACGTTGTTTCTATAATTACAAAATAATTGATTTGTAAAAAGTCAAATATTTGCAAAACATATAAAATTATCAAAATAACTTATTTATCATACAAGCAATGACGGCTTACACATTTGTCCTTTGGATGTTAATTATAGTTAAACCTTGGCTAAGGTCGGATTTCCCCCTTTTTTGTAAAACATATTTTATTGATAGAAGTAACTGACATAAAACTAAGATATAAGTTATATTGGTTTCCTTCCTTTCGATCAAATGAAATAGATTTTGTAATGTATTAATAAAAAAAAACCTAATGACATTTCAGTCATTGTTACACTCAGTGTGTTCTTCACTTATACGCAGTCCCCGAAGCAGGTTTGTGATGGAATCCCGTGGGAATGTTTTGGGGTATAAGGATAAGGATGCATACTTGTTAGGAAATGTGAAAAAACATGCTAAAAAATACGTGAAAATTTTCGCCCTAAAAAGCACCTCAGAGCACCGTTTTCAAAAAATGCAGGAGAAAACTACTGCAGAAAAAAAATGCTCATTTTGTAGTTTTGTACCCCTTAAAACATACCGTTTTTCTAAAATGACTTTGATTTTTTTCCTGAAAACCCTTAAAAACACCAAATTGCAAATTTTTACCCTCTGAAAAAATACAAAGGGGAAGCTCTCCTGTTTCCTTTGACTCAATGGTATTATTGGCTTTACATTTATATTGACCGGAGTCGTTTCTGCTCAC
>JAOBAT010076918.1:8265-20366 GCA_026413305.1 Hydrozoanthus tunicans | reverse complement strand
GGAATCGAAACGAAAGACACCTGTTTTCTT
The DNA here is from genome assembly GCA_026413305.1 of Hydrozoanthus tunicans. Lineage (NCBI taxonomy): Eukaryota > Metazoa > Cnidaria > Anthozoa > Zoantharia > Hydrozoanthidae > Hydrozoanthus > Hydrozoanthus tunicans. The sequence goes on along the minus strand of JAOBAT010076918.1, from coordinate 20,336 downwards.
TTATCCCATTTAGACCTTGTTTCATCCAGAAGTTTTCAGCCGAATCTGAATTTCGACCCAAATCGAGTGGTCGATTCTTACGCGGACAGCCTCTTAAGTTTGTTAATTCATAACATGTAGTTAACTTTGAGAGCATAAGTTTTCTCAAAAATCGCTGCCAATAATGAAATTCCACGACTTTTCCATGACCAATTATCATTATTTTCTCAAGCCTGAAAAAAGCACTTTCAAATGCCATGACTTTCATGACCAAATTCCTTTATTTTTTTCAGGCCTGAAAAATTCATTTTCATATCCCTCGACTTTTCCACGACCAAATCCCATTATTTTTTCAAGCCTAATATTCATTTTCAAATCCCTCGACTTTTCCACGACCAAATCCCATTATTTTTTTTTTCAAGCCTAAAAATTCATTTTCAAATCCCTCGACTTTTGCACGACCAAATTCCATTATTTTTTTCAAGCCTAAAAATTCATTTTCAAATCCCGCGCCTTTTCCACGATCAAATTCCACTATTTTTTCAAGCCTAAGATTATGTTTTAAAATTCAGTGACCTTTCTATGACCAAATTCCATTATTTTGTCAGGCATGTGAAATGCATTTTCTAATTCCATGACTATTCATGACTGCTTCTGAGCCCTGTAATAAAAAAGAGGTTGCTACAACATTTACCTTCTTTGGCGATGCGGTCACGCTGCAGCCACACAAACTAGCCAACACGCTCCGTTTTTCGTCTTCCAGTGACGACAGCACAAGGCCTTCTAGATTGGTATAGCAGCAATAAAGAAAGACATTTTTTACAAAAATTTCAAACCGTTTTCTTTTTATTAGGGTTTGCTGGAGCGAAGTTTCTGACCTCTTTGAGTTTGACTTCTAGTTTAACTCAACAGTCTAGATTCGTTAAATATCTTTAAGTTTTAAATGCTGAAACTGATTTAAAACAAAAGTTAAGAAAAGGTGTTGCTCTTCCATGTGAATATGCTGGCTCAAAGGGGCTTTATAGTGATCAGTTTACCCCGGGCGGACCGGATTTATATTTATACATCAAAGCGGTCCGTGTTAATGCTGGTACTCATTTCATTGACCCTGAGTTGATGGAAAATTGAATGAACTTTAGCAAGAAAGAGATAAACCTCGACTGGGTTGGGAATCGAACCGGGGACCTCAGGACTGGGAGACTGTTCAACTCCTCCATTACCAAAACACTAAAACTACATAATAAATTATTTCTGCAGATTACAGTACAGTGCAAGGTTATTCAAGATCATTTGTAAGTTTAATTGAAAATTGGATGATAAAACCCTTGTGTAACAGTTAACAATAGCACTCACCGTCTAAGGCTAGGGCTTGAGAAACGATGTCAAAAGAGCGACTTCTCAGAACATGGTGCTCTAACCCATTCAGGGCCTCTCTTTCTAGCAATTTGTTCTCGCTGTGTTTGTCTAGGGGTATGAAATTGTTTTAGTATCATAAATTTCAACGAATAGTTCTGTGTAGATTCATCTATCCAGGAATTTGATAATGAAATCGTCCTGAACTTCCGGAGTTGACGTCACGACAAGTCATGTGACCAAGGACTCAGCAGAGTTCGAAAACTTATGAAAACTTTCTCTGAATTTATCCAGCGTATTTAAGTTCAGGACTATTTCATTATAAATTTCAACGAGTTAAACTGCCTCGACTCCGGAAAGTCATATCCTTTTTACATTCGCAACATTTAGTAACGTCAAAGTTAGTTGAAGTTATTACTAGTTTAATTACTCTAGCTTAAGACGTGAAGATGGTCAAAAGCAACAACAAGAAGGAAATAATTGACAAGTTACACTAAAATGACTGGACAAGATAAGTAATAAGTAAACGCAAACAATTTATATACAATAGAAAGTTTCCAGTCCGAAGTAACTAGAAGGAGTTGTTTTCACTGAGCACTTAATAAAAAAAGAAACAAAGACTGTAGAAAGGCCTTATTGTGGAGACTTTGTGGCATGTCGAAAGACTCAAAAGGTAGGAAACAGGAACAAGGAGAATAATCCACTGAGAGATACAAGTTTCATGACGAAGGTATATTAAAACCTTACGTACAACACGCAACGCGAATAGCAAAGGTGAAGATGATAAGAGTTCAACCATTCCGATTGATGCTCAATCTTTTACAAACAATAGCGTCAATTAAATCGAGGCAAAGTGTTATTTTATGATACACTTATTACTCGATGTGTTTCATCTTAAGAGGGGTTGGGAACTCAAGGAAGGGGGGGGGAGGAAGACGGAACTTGTTCAACCTCGAAAGCCGGGGTCATAAAATTTTTGCCATAATAAAACGTTTGTTAAATATGTCTGAAACAGGTTACATTGAGGTATACATTTTGATTTGTCAAACCAACAACTGCCGTTTTCTGAATACATTTCTAATTTCAATTTAATAAACGTCAATAAGCTTAACAAACTCAAAACAATAAGCTCATTATTATATTTCTGTGGATGTGTCCGTTGGGGGGAGGGGGAAGGGGGTTGGGTTGGTATTTTACTTTCTTTACTTTTTGAAGAAACGAGAACAATGTTGATTTTAGGTTTATAGTTAACATCCTCGAAAAACCTATTCTTCGAAACTCTCTCGAAACAGGTAACAAGCATTCATTTTTATTATAAGAACAATTTTGTAAGAACAAAGAGGCTTAAATTTCCCAAGCAGTTTATAATAACAACAAACGTAAGAAAACTTCAAACGTAAATAATCTAATTATGGCACATTGCAACTCTCTTGCTGTACAGCATGAAGTCCTCTCCGTTTTCAATTGAAAGTAAGTTTCGATATACTCACGCTTTGTCTTTTCTTTCACAAGAGCTATAAATTAACTCGACAAGCAAGAAGAGCATGAGACAAAAGGAAGTCGTTTGCAGGTTGAACGATAAGTTTGTTATGAGCTGAGTGAAACAACCGAATTGCATTGCAGTTTGCTGCAAATCCCCTACAGACATTGCTCTGTTCTGTCTATAATGGATTTAAGAAAAAAAACTAGAAGGAATTGGGAAGTTAAACTGGTTAACAAGTTCAAACTACGAATGCCAAGAAGGAAGTTAAACTAAGAAATGAAAAGTGCAAAAATTTATGGGGTAAACCAGTTTAACTAACTACGAAATGTTAAGAAGGTCAAACACTTGCAAACCTGGGAAAGATTGATCGCTAACAACTAACAGTTGCACTCGATTCTTGAAGCAAAATGGAACAACTCTTTATCAAAAAGTTATCCAAAAATGCTGGTAGTTGTGCTAGGATAAATGTCGAGCCAAAATGGGATAAAACTCAATTTCTACTTGAAGCGTCGACAAAGATAAACAACTATGACGATTGAGCATGAAGGGTCGAAGATTATATTCAGCTAAACGAAATTTTATGACGTCCGAACGATAACTGGTGATAGTCCAAAAAGTGTTTTTCCGGTTTTCCGTTTTTTAAGGGTAATACTCTTACTTACATTCGGAACCTACATGATGACTATATGGCTATGCCTTCCCAGAAGGCAATAGCCACAAAAAGTGAATACTCCTTTAGTGATGGAAAAGATGATGTTTGTTGGTAAAAGGGCTTCTAGCCTTTGTACTACCGCTATTACTAAACGAAACTTTATTGCAGTTGCATTTTCAATTTTAGCACCACACTGCCTCCCCATTTAATGTCTTACCGAGTTGCTGAATGGAAAGAAGAGCTGCTTCAACGGCTTCCACTGCGGTTAGGGTGTGGGCCTTCTTGTGGTGAACCTTGACATATGAATGAGTCCATAGTAGCTGCAGGTGGCTATCACCACCAAGATCCTAGCGGAAACAAGTTATATTGATGTCTTTAGCGCGTATAACAGAACATACAGATATGAGTAAGGCCTTGGGACTGGTAATGAGGAATAATGCGAGTTTCGTCGGTGTACAGCATCAGCAAGGGCCCCCAAAACCCAGACACAAAGGAAAGAAAAAATTCTCTGATCTTGGCGGTGTTCGAGCCCACAATTAATGTATTTAGGCTTTCAAGCACACCCAGGTGAAAACGTGGGACAAAACTCTTTTAAATGTAGGACAAAAGAAGGATTTCGAGGGGAAAAGTAGGTGAAAAGACTAAGAATGCAGCCTTTGGTACAGATCTTTGAAAAAGTACTGATGAACTGCTTCTAGTCTGTCCGTGACTCGTTTCACTGCTCGTATGAGTGTAAGCCATCTGGACTGGACATACCAGATGAACATTTGTTCATCAACAATTCTTCCTTGCGACATGTGGTCCAGACTTTAACCCTGAACACCTGCAAGGCTTACTCCCTATTCCTGCATGATACAACTTTGCACAATTTGTTGAAATTGCGGTATATAAAAAGTAGGAAAAAGTAGGAAATAGTAGGAATTTCAAGACAAAAGTAGGAATACTAGGAGAAGGGTAAAAAAAGTAGGAAAAGTAGGATCACTTGAAAGCCTGTGTATTCGTCGGTGTAAAGCATCAGCAAGGAACCCCAAAACCCACACACAAAGGAAAGAATTTGGTAGAAACCTTGGTAGTGTTCGAGCCCACAATAAAACAGATCGACTTGGAAAATTTATATATTCCAGTGACAAGCCTTCACTCGAATAACTGTAGAAGAACACACGTTCAACATCTGCAAAGAGTATTTTCACAGGAATCGCACGATTGAATAGGTCAATTAGGAATATGACGAAGAAATTGTAGAGTTGCTACTTACATCTGTAATTATTCTCAACGCTTCACGAAGATACTTCACAGCAACAGGAAAATTTGACTGGCAAAATAAAAACAAATAGTAGCACTGTTACAATCCAGTCTTACATAGGAATTAAACGCTAGAATATCGTTCAACTAGACAAAACAAATCTTTGCGAGCTGCATTTTTACAGTACGGGATGCTGGAAAGTTTGAGGACTCAAATTTAGAATAAAATTCTTGGAGCCCAATTATTAATGACAAAACCAAAAACTGTATTTTCGAGCTTACCTGAGCCTTTGCCGCCTCTGCCATACGAAGATGAAGGTTCACTTCTTCAGGGGCAAACATTTTTTTGAGTCCTACAGAGCTGACAACGGAACCTCCACTGTCGATATCCATCGATTCCGACCTGAAAACCAAGCAAAATAAGGGATTAATTACAAGAAGGTGTAAAACCTTTGCGACTGAATTACAAATATCTTAATAACCGATTGTGAGGTCTGTCCGGGGAAGTATTTGCTTCAGGTCTTTGACGGTACAGACCGAACGAAGCGAGGTTATTAAGATATTTATTACATGGCTTTAGTTTTAGATCAGTAAAAGAGAACAAACGATTAACGCGTTAACGAGAAATCGGTCCAATAACCCTCCGATCCTGTATGGGAAGATATTAGACCAATTTTCGACCAATCAGCTCGCAGGATTTGGTTATTAGCTCTAGAAGTTTAACTTGCATTGTAATAATAAGAATTAATGTTTGTAGTGAAATGATAAATAATGTGATGAACGAATGAGACTCATCTGCTTTCTTAGGCAAACAAACCTCGAAACAAATGAAATTACTCTTGCACACATAGCTACAGAAACCAACGAAGTACTCGTTGACTTGCGTTCAGGCTACCCAATTATATTTTTGCCTGTGGCTACTTTTAAAAAAAGAGTAATCCCGTGACCTTGTTGGCAATTAAGGTTACAACAAGTGATACTTACCCACTTCCTCCAGCAGAAAGTTCTCCGAACTTTTTCTTGAGCTTTTCCATATATACACACCTTGGAACAAGTATTTTAAGAGGTTTAAACAAAGAAAGCTTTTTTAAAACATTAATATATTTACTAAAAAAATAAACATATAAGGAAACTTATGATAAAAAATGTCGATCACTTCTTGTAAAATCCGATGATTTTTGTAAACGTAACGTAAGTTATCTCTTAATTGAAACAAAATGAAATTCGTTATACAAGCATCGATAAAAAGGTGTTTCATGTTATACATAGTTAAAATAGGTAAGCTGGTAAAACTGCGAAACTTCGCTGTTCTCCTGTCAGAAAGTGGGAATGGTTTGTTTTTGGTATTGATCATCTTGGATCAGGACAATGACCGGGTTCAAACTGTTTATAACTAACGTTTTGTGTAGAGGACCATTATCGTTCGACGCAGTCGTTAAGATTCCTGTTAAGGAATTGACAGCTACCTTCGAAATTAAACAATGTTGAGCATACATCTATACCTGTTCGTAATAACATCATCCCAAACTCCAATGGAATGAAGTTTTGTATCGGGGAAGCGGTTTGACCACCTCTCTAACAGCTTTTGCACTGGTTTCACACCTGAAAAGTTTTCTGTATCACGAACAAAGAAGAAAAATTACTTTGGTAAACGCTAGCTATTCATAGTTTAAGAGTTTCATCATAGAAACTGTTTGCAATGAAAATAAAAGACTAGGTTCAGAAAAATTAATGAATATTTTTTTTCGCCATCTTGAAAGCATAACAAACCAGGTAAGTTTTCTAAACGAAAGGTAAAGAGCTACAAAAAATACTTGATACACTTGAAAGGTTTAAAAACGGAAGCAGGAGCTGGATTTAACGATTGATCATAACAAAATGTACAAAACACAATTCGAAATCATGGAAGAAGTGGGCGCATGACATCGGAAGCGACCTTTTTTTTCGTTTACCTTCTTTTACAACAAAGTCAAGAAATTCTTGCATCTCTTCCAATTGTTGCAAAGTTTGTAGTTTTGAAGATCTACTGTCAGACATCATGCTGTCAAGGCCAGCCCAGTCCTTAAAAACAACAGACACGTGCCTATTAAAATGCTTTTTCAATCTCTTCCACAGCAACACAAGAAAATCTCTATCAGTGACAGAAAATAAAAACGTTTGGGACGCTAATCGATATACCATTACCAAGTTCAGGAAAATAGTGGCATGGACCTAAGGGCTTGGTTATTCAAAGGCTGGTTGAATTGAACCGTGGGTTAAGGAAAAACTCTTTCAGCTATTTCTTCTGTAAGAAATGGTTCACGGTATTTTTAAAATAATGCTTAGAATTTCCACGGAAAATTTGTCAGTTCCGGCAAAATTACAGCTCAGTTCTGTCTCTATAAAGTTTGAAATAAGAACATAGGTGAAAAAGTTAACCCTGGGTTTGTGCTGAATAGGCCTTTGAACAAGTGGACCCAGGTTGCTAGGCTTAGTTCTGTAGTTGTAGTTTTCGATTAATAAAGGTTTCAAGTGACGGAATTATTTCAACATTCAACTGTACAAAGAACTTTTAAGATTTCTCAATTTGCACAGGTGACTAACTGTTACATGATTTTATACGAATATAAAAAAATAATAAATAATTTCATTATTTTAGAAGGAAGACCTTAGTTTAGATAAAACTTTATATTTTCAAACGAAAATAAGAGTTATGAACCAAACATTGTCTTAAAGCAAAAAAAAGATGCAGTCAATTTAACACCCCACATATGGTAAAAAAACTAACGTAAATTATACCTAATAGCTTATTTTTACCCCGAACGGGTTGTGTTTGTTCGAAAAAAGTGTTAGTCTGATACGCTGGTTTAGATGACGTCACGTACCTGTAGAAAGCTTTGCCTAGAGTTTTCAATGTAAAACCTTGCTCTGTTTAAATCATCATGGAGGAGATACATAAAAGCAAGTTTATCGCTGTGCCTGCTCTGTAAATATAACAAGCAAGACAAAAAGCTGTCAGTAGAAAACTGTTTGTTGCTATAACTTTTACTTCTGAGAACTGTAGTGTCAAACGAAAGTTATCAATATTGTTGTTGAAAGATGTTTACATTACCAAAACCAGCAAAAAAGGATCATTCCGAGTCATCAATTTTTTTGTCTTGATAGTAAACTTACCTATAATCCGAAGGTGTAAGTTGTGAATGTGGTGATTTTTTTTTTATCAAACGATGACGAAGATGATGATGAAAATGACGATTAAAGATTGTTTGTGATGGTGTATACCTTAACACTCTTCAAAAGTTAAAAACTCTGGTTACACAATAAATGTGTGACTGTTTTTCGACAGGCAAACCTATTTTGGATGTAGTGCTAGTTTTGAAAACATGCTAGATTTCTGAAAGAACTGAAATTTGTGTTATTTTAGGCTTTATCTTAAATAACTCAACATTCTTTAAAGCTGGAGCTCTAAGTTTTCTTAATTACCTCCAAAAGAGCTCTTTTGTCTACACTTTCGAATGCTCTTTGAATAAACGGCATGAGTGACAGGTCCTCGCGACCCTGACATTGAAGTTTCAGTCGACTACGCAGCAAGAAGGGCAAATAGTGCTCCTGAAACAAAAATACGTAAAACGAAATTTTGTAGAGCGAACGAAAGGTTGATACTAAAAATGTTAAAGTGAGCAAATAGTGTTACAGTACATTGGCATATATCTGATATATTCAAATTCGGTATACAGCTTCGAGTCAGGTCTGAACACTTGAAGTCCATTCCAATTGTAAAGCTGTATAATGTTAAAAAGCGTATATCCAACAAAGTCAGCACATAACGATTAAAACACAATTGAAGCAAAAAAAGAAATTCAACTTAAAATCCAAACCATTATTCGATTTCGACAAGGTGTCATTCTAAACATATTACCATCTGACTACCTAAAAACTTTCAAAGATAAAGTTTAAAACTAGTCACCCAGTTTAACAGTATTTGGAGTTTTGCTAATGAAAAAAATAGGTGACGACTGTTGTGAAAAACAACAATTACTCAGAAAAGTAGCATTAAATTAAACGGATGGAGTTATTCAGTATTAAACATAGAATAATCACAAAATATTTTCACGTAATCATATACCTGGAAAAACGTATCTGACCAAATCTTATCCAAATCTGGGGGGTCGTTTTCGTCGATGTTTCCAACGGTGACACTTTCAAGATTTTCCCATTGCGTAAGATTGGCAAAGCACTGAAGCCCAATAAGCAGGTTTTTTGTAAGAGGTGAAGGTAAAGTAGAGATCATTTTTGATAGTGACAGCAACTAGAAAGACAAGACTCAAATAGGAACCAACATCAAAACAAACTACGCGCTGTATTCTACTGAGATTCGAGAAAAACTGGCGCCGAAGTACATTTTCTTCCACCTTCTGGCGTGTTTGCCTAAAAAAATAATACGGCTGTAGCTGCTATCTTGTTCAACTAATGAAAATATTTAGTAAGCAAAAACAACTTGGTCGCTTTGTCTTAACTTCATATGCAATCAAAGTAAACCTGTTTGTATTTTAACTAGAACTAACAGACACCTATAAACGTATCTAAGCGTCATCCCATAGATCTTCAAAATCAAACAGTCGAAGTAACTTACCAGGTTAGTTTTAACACGGGACTCCGGAAAAATTCAAACAGTGCTCAGAATTCCAGACATGATAACCATAAACTTCCAAGCAAAGTCAATTAAGGAACCGCAAGAAACGCGGACATGGATTTAAAACTTAATCCTTGGTTTGAGCTTAACGGTCTTTAAACAACTAGGCCCTGGAACTTAACATTTTCCAACAGCAACCTACGAATTCTACCTAGAACTTTATTTCACGTCATGGATCCTCTAGACCAACAACAGTAGAAAGTTCATTCCAATGGTCATCCGTTCCACTGAAACCCAGTTGTTCTACCTGGAGTCCGGAGTTATCGCACAGATCCCAAAATACAACATAGTCTCAAGCACATCCTCCTAATACATTTATAACTACAACCTTTGACCTCTACGTTGAGTAAGTGTCTACCAAAAGGTCCTCTTTTTCATTTACTGTCGGTTCACTCTACCTGGAGTCTGGCGTCATCCCACAGATCTTCTTCTTCCTGCTGTGGATCCCCATTGGGCCATTCGCTCGTGTCCAAACCCTTCGGTTAATAGATTGAATGAGCGTTGCAGAAAAGCAAATATCTTCAATGATAGAAAATAAAAAACCTTGAAATATAATTAACGAGTACCTTGTGTGGAAAATAGCTAACTTTGTCTATGTAAACAACTAAAAGTGAAGGATTGCTGATTTTATTTTCAGTTATTTCTACCTTACTTTTGGTACAAAGATTGTATCTAGAATATACCTTGTTGTACAGTTTTAAAGCCTGGGCATAATCTCCACGTGCTTCTGCTTCCAAAGCCTTCTGGGTAACTTCTTGTGTTCCAATTTGGCTGGTGAAGATGCCACGAAGCACATCATAATCACCTAACGAACGGTAAAGCCTGCAACGAACAGATGATGCTTAGCCATACTGACTAGTGTTCAACATTCTATACATTAAAATGTGTTTTTACTCGTAAGTTTTAAAACCAAAAACTTCGCTATAACGCAAGTTATACTTACTATATTTTTCTTTCCTTTTGATTTTCTACGCTGGTAATCTCGTTTGACTTTTACTTTTTGATTATACACTATCTCCCAACTTATCTCTCACACTCTTAAGTTTGACAAGGGACGCACTCAGTACCTTTAAATGTTCCACGGTGTATAATTTAAAAAATATTTAATAAACTATTCTTATAAAAAAACCGATGCAGCAGTTCAAATTTATCTGTGCTATAACGGTGCAGTCGGTAACAGTAAAAATAAAATAACTTGACTAAATGATTAATAGACTTTGTAGTTTCATGATCTGTATAAATATCCATAAACATTCCTTAGGAGAGAAGTGCGCTCACACGGACAAAGAGAAACACGTCTGACTGTGGTAGAATTCAAAACCACGATTTCCAGAACAGTTGTACTGATGTGCCACCAAAAAGTCAGCTTAGAGCCAGTCGTGGAAATTTAGATGGAAACCAGCGACACTGAATATGTTAATGGGAATGTGTTAATATATCAGAGGGAGTCAGATCGTCTAGATGATCTATTTATCAACCTTGAGCAGCCAAATGGTAACTAGATTACTCCATAGTTAGTCACGTCAACATTGTTTTCCTTTACGTTTTAAGGTTTTAGAGGAAGGCGCTGACAGGTTTTATATCATGAATTAGGCTTTCTTACTTTGCTAGTTCAATCCAGGTTGTTGTAGTTTCAGAAGGAGCCCTCGCCCCTCTCATTCGCTTTGCACTTCTTGGTTCTTCTTCAACGTTCTTTAACAACTGCTTTTCAAGGAGTAAAATTCCTGGTGAAGAAAAAGCACGAAAACCTTAACAAAAGTTTATTCAACTGAGCTAAAATATTTTCTTCCGTATCTAGATTTACGGTCCAACACACTGCTCTAGGTCATTGTCAACAGCCGTATGTCTCTTTTGCGGCAACTTGATTAACAAACCTACAGCTCATTATTTTAAGTTCATGTTTTAGTAAGGATCTTTTGAAACTTTTGGTGTATGCGAACATCTACAGACTAGCTTTTGAAAATTGTTAAACACGGGTGGCTAACTTTTTTCAGTAAACAAACTATTAACTGCTGCAGACTGACGAGACTTGCTGAACTGACCAAGATTGGTTTCATACATAGTACAGACAGTAAACAAACCTATTGGCTGTTTCAGACAGGTGAGACTTGCTGAACTGACCAAGATTGGTTTCATACAACATAATACAGACAGTAAACAAACCTGTTGGCTGTTGCAGACTGGCGAGACTGGCTGAACTGACCAAGATTGGTTTCATACAACAAAATACAGACAGTAAACAAACCTATTGGCTGTTGCAGACTGGTAAGACTTGCTGAACTGACTGAGGCTGGCGTCATACACAGTTTGCTTTCGTGGTAGCAGATTTCCTGTGAGAATATAAAAGAGAAATCTCATCAAGTATTACGAAAAGATTCGACTCCCTTTCCTGTTTGCAAAACAAAAAACACGTTTGACTTCTGAGACTCAAAATTTAGTAGCTCGAAGCTCTTTCGAAGCTGAACCCAATCGATCTTCCCAGCTTCGTGTGCTCTGCACTCTTACGCACAAGTTAAGCACGGCGTCTGAAGCAAACCTCAAAAAGCTCGAGCTAAAGTTGTGTAGCACGGGTCAGCTTGTCGTACTACCAAACTATGGCGCGGCTGGTTTTAAGCTAAAGTCGGATTTTTCAGTTTAAGTGGTCTTAGCATAACTTTAGCTCGGTGTTTGAAACGGGCCTTGCCTCCAAC
>JAOBAT010076907.1:0-20369 GCA_026413305.1 Hydrozoanthus tunicans | reverse complement strand
GATGTTGGCATCCTCAATAAAGATTAACTATTATTATTATTATTATTATTATTATTATTATTATTATTATTATTATTATTATTCATCTGGTTCAGAAGATAAGAGATTACTTGACTGGGTAAATGGAGGGTAGTGGGTTTGAATCTCGGCAATTGGAGTGAAGAACTTTTCTGAGTTTAAGAATACACACATCAATATTCACTTATTACTTATAACTCTGAAAGCTTCATCTTGATTCTTCTTATTTATGTTAACTTAGTGTTCAACTCCTAATTCCAAGGTTGCATGTTTGAGTCCTCAGCTTGTCAGACCAATTTGAGCTAGAAACAATAAATCAACTTGTTGCAGTTGATTTAGCTGATCGAGTACTAACTTCTTCAGGGGGCTACTTCTACAGTATCCATGGACATTGTGTCGTCTCCAGGGGAGTCCAAGGCAGGGTTCATATACTGTTGCCCAAAAAATTGATTGAACAAACTAAATAATTATGTCTTCTGATTTCTGATAGACATGGCAATGTGTACGTTTTACTTTGAAGTTTGGTCTTGTGTTATATATGCAGTTTTTACATGGTGCATGTGAGGTCCAGTTGTCGTTAAATACAAAATAAATTGTACACTTTTTGGCAACAATGGAAACATCACATCACAACCAATTTTCAATGTTTCCTCACACTAACAATAAACAATCAAGAGTGTTGGGCCTCTGAGCACATGCCCAACAGATCGAGTAGCTTGGAACGTCCCCATGGGTTACTATAAGATCATTAAAGATACTCAATAATACAACCTTGATAATAATCTTGAATGTTAAAATAGATACTAACTTACTAGGCATACATACAGTACAACAGATTTTCTAGACAACATTTTTACCAATTCAAACTACAGCTGTATTTTTCTTAGTCAGAAGAAATTACCGTTATGAGGTCGTGAAAGATGTTGAGTGACGCTCCCATCACACCAGGGTCCCGATCACAGAGAGCATTCTTGGCATGATCTTTAATGTCAGTGATAAACGTTGGGCTTGTTTGATAGAGTTTGTGCAATGCAACCACAGCTTTTTTTCGAATAATATCCCTGGGGATTACATGAGCAGCTTTCCTGTTAGTTGCTCGAGCTATTTTACGATGGTAATTTGAATTATTAAAATACACTGGGTAATCTGCCACAAAAGTTACTTTAACATTAGAAAAACATAACTAATTTATAAAATACGGCTGCTTTTTTAACCACAGCTTGACAGCTCCTAACTAACTAAATGACATTTTATTGTTTTCAAGACAAAACCATTCACAACAAGCTACTAGTGGGCAATTTGCAACAGCCTTGGTAAGGGTGGCACTAATGTGGACTTAACAGGGAAGATGAAAAAGGGGGCTGAGGCCGTAGGATATATTGATACAGTGCTGCAAGATGTGGGGATGATATGAGGAAAGTAAATTTATTTATAAAATTGAGTTAACAGGCAAAGGACAAATTGAGATCCCTGGTGGATCAGAGGTTAAAAGAGAGACTTAGAAGTGTTTAGTACTATGTAAGTAGAATTAATAAATAAATTTTACCTTTTAGATTTCAAATGGCTAAGGATAAGTGGGAGAAGGGCAGGTATCATTTCTTCGCTGATCAGCTTACACACAACAGTCAAGGCACAACAAATGTCCATCACATTAGTGCTCTGTAAGTCCTAAACAACAGAAAAAAAATTATTTTAGCCAACAACAAAAATATGGGGGAAAAATGTGGTCCCAGTGCATCAGAAAAGACCTGATGGATTGCAACCTAGATGGAATTTGAATCAGTATTCACAACTGAAGAGTACCCTTTGGGTCGAAAGACCTTGAACTTACTGGTTTTTGTAACGCTAAAATGTTGTCACAAAGTTGATAAAAGGATAAATGCAACCTAGATGGAGGATGTTGACCCACTCAATAGAGATGCCTGAAAAGCAGAAGTAAGACATTGCCAGGTGTTACCAACCCCTGATTCTGGGTTAAAAAGGCAGCACCATAAAGACTAAAAACAGATAATTATTAACAAGGTCTAACACCGTATCAAGTAAGACATCATAACAAAATAAAAAACTGTCTTGATTCAAAGGCTGTGAAATCTTCTCAGTTTTCTTGAAACATTGGTCAAAAAATAAGGTTGTTTATCATTCATAGACAGCTTTTATTCATGGCACTGGAGTATAATATAGTTCTTTGCATGTCCTAAATTATTGGAGAAAAATTTACTAGTTTAAAAAATAGCCTGGAGCACTCACTCGCTGAAGTGTGTTCACCAACAAGACTATCAGTGGATGGTTCTCATGAAGAAACAGGCATAATGCAAGATATCCTAGGGACAAAAGGAAGAAGATTAACTATCTAGAGAACTCACTGTTTTTAATACATCCTTCATATGTACAGTGTTTCTTACAGGAAATTAAAAAACTTAGTATTCTTTCAAGAATATAAATTAGGATTCGCAATATCTTTATTAGCATCACTTTCAGTCTTACATGTTGTGTAAAGCAGCCCATGTGGGTTGGGGGAGGGGGGCTGAGGGGGGAGTTGAGGTTGAGAGATGAAGGGAATGGAGGGAAAAGCTCCTTTTCCTCCCTTTCTCCCCGTTCTCTCCTCTCCCCTCCCTCTGACCCACTCCCCATCCCTGCCCAATAAGCTGCTACACAGGCCGTCTCCTAGATTAGTATTACTTTGCAAAAGACTTAATAGAGTCCAGGTGCAAATAAATCAGTAAAAAAAGTATTTTATTTAAAAGTCAAAATTTAGTGTTAATTTCATTTGATCTTTTACTTTTCTTTTCAGCCTTATTAACATTTACACAAATTTTAGCCTTTTGTTATTTTGAGTTTTATAACTTAAGTCTGGGATCATAGCTGACATAATTTATGCTTATTCATGCATTCAATCCATTTTATTTACTCATTCTCCTCATGGGCAACTGAAACACCTTATATGAAAAAATACCAACAAACTTTTGACAGTTCAATAACAGTTTGTTGACAGTTCACTAACAGTTTAAAGAAAGTTAGCTACATAATGTTTATTCAAGCTGAAGCAAACTTAGTAATCTTGAAAAACTTTTTGCACATGGTTTAGTGACACTCTCACTCAATTATTATTTTTTGTTGATCTTAAACAGGATGTTTGGTTTTTAAACTAAGGAAACCTTAGTATATAACTGTCTAGCAATAACTCAACACTCCCACCTATCGCCAACAGTTGACTGACAAGTTACCCACTGTCAGCCGACAGTCATGATGACCAGTAAATAAAAAACTTGACTGACAGTTGGCCATTTGTTAGCCAACAGCTGGCTATCTGTTGGTTGGTGGTCTGTCAGCAATCTGAAGGCCTACTGTTGGTTGAGGTGAGATGTTCTTTATATTATTACCTAACCATGTTCAATACAGTTTACCCCTCCCTAATGCTATACTAAATTACCATGTTCAATACAGTTTACAGTGCTCACCAATTCTCTTATTCAGCAAGTTTGGCTGCTGGGCAAAGTTTATGGCATAAATGTGTCCAAAGGATGCATCATAGCCTAGCATCTCACAGTACATCAACCTGACAAGATATTCTCTCATTTGTCTCTGAAAGAAAAATGTTTGACATAACTTAGTCTATGAAATTGGCACAAAAAAATATATTGAGTTGCCTAAGTGACAAAAAAATAAAATAAGACTTTGTATCAAACACAAATGTGGTAAATTAAGCACCAAAACACTATTGAACTACAATCCTAAAGATTTAAAATCACTTGAGTAAGTCAAAAGAAAAGATTTAAACAATAATTTATAGTAACAATAATTTTTTTTATTTCTATTGCTTTTTTTCTTTAAAAATATTCAAAAGCACCGAAAAGACAAAAATTAATATTTTTTTACTCCTTTAGTGGAGCCACACTGAAACAGTTTCGTCGTAAGGCTGAAATACTTTTTTCAAAAGAAAAGAAAAGAAAAGATTTAAACAATAATATAATAATTTAAAGTAATAATATTTTTTTATTTCTATTGCACCTTTTCTTTAAAAATATTCAAAAGCGCATAAAACACAAAATACTTTGTTACTCCGTTATTGGAGCCATATAGCCCATGCTGATTTTACGGTTTCTTCGTAAGACTGAAATACTTTATTTTCAGTTTCCATTTCCTTGTAGAAGTAAAGTAACAAATCAATTCTGTTCTTTTCCTAATGCTCCATAAGTTGCACAATTTACACTTACTGGCGATACATTGGCCTCCTTTAACTTTTCTTTCAGCACGCAGATTTCCCTTTTAATAACCCGGTCCTCTTCCTGATGGTTCAAAACGAAACACCATTGGCTATCATGGAAACAAGATACTGACAACACGTTCAAGAAAAAGGCACAAAAACTCGTCTTCAGCCGATATTTATCCCCTTCTATTACTGGGTATCCTTCAGGATAAGGTGAAAACTGAAATGTAAAAAACGGCAAAAGAGAAAACATGAAATTGAAAAGCTCAACTTACTAGGCGCGATTTAGATTCTCCAATACTCTTAACCAGCGTCTGAAAGGCACGCGAGGAACTGGTACTAGGCCCACTATAGCCCGTAATAAAACTAGGTAAGATTGGTTGTTGTTTATTCATTTTTACGTCTTCCTTCTGGGCACAAATCTTATCAAAACATGGCTTTCTGATTCTCTCAAAATCACAGCTACGAAGGCCGCCATGTTGGCCGTCGGACCGGAAATGGGTAAGAGACCGCTGATCAGTCGTACTACAGGCTAACTTCTTCAAAGACAAAAGACTCCCCAACCCCCACCCCTAAGTTATTTGTCCTAGCGCCATCTTGCTTTACCGGCTTCGGGGTCGGACGATTGCCTAACAAAAGAAGTCGTTTTAAAATGTGGGATTTTCTTCTTGATGGACATAATAAAGAAATCAGAGGGTCCCATATACGCAAGGTAATTACTAGTTGTTAGAATTTTGATATTGTTTTTTTTCTGTTTTTTTTTGTTAAGAAAGGGGAAGCATTTGTAATTTGTTGTAAACTTTTATTTACGCTGTGGTTTAAAAGTTTTCTCTAAAAACCACCCCTTTAACCATGATCAGGGTTTAAACTTATATCTTCGCTTAGCGTTTCCCATGGGGAAAAGTTTTGAAGGCGTATTTCTTTGTTTTAGTGCTGTTGTTTTAGGTTTTTTAACTATGTGTATATACTATAGGCAAAGACAACTAATTAAGCTAGCTGCAGTATTCCTTGTACAAAAACTTTATTTTCTTGATCTGTAAAACAGTTTGAACATTTTTCATTTGTTTAGGATGTTGGAAAAAACTGATCCGCTGCGTTTGCAAAACGAAGTTTAATTGAAGTTCCCCTAGTTCAGCAGAACTATTATAACTATAGATATAGCTAGGGTGAAGAAGTATTTATGAATACTACCGTCTGTCTCGAGTGCACGTGGACAGGAGGCTGCCCTGGGGCCACTCGATTGATTCTCTATCACAGTCTGACAGTTTTATTTTCTCGAACATGTATTCATGACAATGTTGACCAAAACAAAACCTTTTTTTATAATTAGTGTTGGCTTTTACAAACCTTGAAAATTAAACAAGAAACAAACAAGCAAAAATGTAAAGAAAATACATTTTTTTCTCATTCTCATTACAAGTAAGATTTATCATCAGCTTCGACATTGCAAGTATTTCAGAGATCCTCAAACAAAACTCTATGTAAACTATGCAATATAAAGCTACATGAAAACAACCCAAAAACACACCTTAGCCAATTTCAAAAATTCAGAGGAACTGTAGTTTTGTTCATTTTCATAGTTTTTCCTTTATTTGAAAAGTAGCACTTAACATTTGAAAATCATTAGTGAGTGAAAATGAAAGATCACCAGAATTACTTGAGGTGAACATTTGCAGGCCTGTAGCCAAGATTTTTTGTGGGAGGGTGATATCAAGTGAGGAGATGGACTAATGAGCGGCAAAAGACATAGTCACAGGGGTCCCGGGGCAACCTTCCCTGTAAAATTTTGAAAAAAAGGATATCTGAGACTGAAAGGTAAAACAGGCAGGCAAGACCAACCTTAAGAAAAGCAAAGAAGATGTTTCTTTTTCAACTCAGATCAAGAAAAAAGTAAGCCCTCATTGCATTACCCCCCCCCCCTCCTTATGGGCCTGCTGTTTTTCCCGTCGCCTTAGGGATGATTGACACTTCCATATGCATGTTTACACTCAATTTTTTGCAATCTAAAGTCAAATCACAAAGGCATGTTGAGATGAGTTGAGCGATTTTTAGTAAAAAGATAAAGGCAGTTTTGTTCTACTTAGATCAATGTTGGGTGATTGGTAGTGAGCGAGAACAATGGCTTAGCCTTAAACAGCAAGTGATACAACATGCCTTATGCACTTGCAGTACCTAGTGCCACTCATACAGTACAAGCCAGAAACAGCAAACATATATACTCCATGTTTCGAAACCAAACAAAACCTGCAAGAAAATGTTTCAAGACTTCAAAGTTTTGAAACTGTAATCATGGAAACAAGTTACTCTCTTATTTTTAATTTCAAACTAGTTGCCTAACTTGCTTATAATCTTATTGAGCTCCTGGTCGTTCAAAAGACAATTGTTTGGAAATACCAGCAGCTACAGATAATTTGCTCTTAGAAATAGAATTAGAAATTATGAGGTTGTTTTGTACTACTTTTCCAGTTCTTTACTTATAGCACAAGGGATGCTCAGACAAAGGGCTTATGCTCGAAATGTCAGCTTCTCACCTTCATTTACGGTGTTGATAATTTATTTATCAAATCTAACCACGAGTTTATTTCTACTCACCGACGCATTGAACAGTTTTTTAAAAACCTATTCACCTCGAGTCTTTACTTATAGCAGTTTTCCATACACTAAACAATCTGATGCATAGAAACATATGAATCAACAAAGAAATAGAAAAACACTAACCACTTGTCCAGCTGATGCTGTAGCTTAAAAACATTTTGAACAAATGTTACAGAACCTTATATAAGTTTTAATTAGTATTTTTAAATTGATGAAAACTTCAACTGTAAACTGAAAAAAAATGCCATTATTTTTTTGCAAACAAGCAGCTCTGTTATGGTGAACTTGTTCATTTGATAGTAAAACAAACCTTTTGTTTCACTTGCTCATTGCACCAACTTTCCTTAACATTTTAATGATGATGATTATGATGATGATGATGATGATGATGATGACAATAGTAATTATAATAGTTTTCAATGTACTCCTAGAAGTGCTGGAAGACTCCTGAAGTTTTGAAATCTCCTTCCAGGGCCCTGAAAAACTCCAATCCTGGAAAAACAGTTAGTTTCCCTGTACTCATTGAATACTCCTGGAATTTTGTGAAAAATATTTCAACTCTATAACAAACAAATCAAAACATACTGAAGCATCTTGCTTGCAATTTTTCATTTTGTATCTACAGGCTAAATATTTTTCTTCTACTTTGGGTCAGTTTTTGTGTATGAAAAGGTCTTTGTTTTACATGTAAATGTTTTAGAATGAGGCAGTTAACTCAGTCTTTGCTATTTGTATATAAAAATTATAATGATTGCTTTATTATAAAAATCAACTTTTCGATGTCCCACTGACATCATTTTCAAGATAGAGTATTATAAAAGTGAAGTAATATAAATTATGTATGATCATTTAAACAATGGTCAAAATATACTGAAATACACTAGGGATGCTCACAATAAAATAGTCAATAAAAGGACTAGGAAACAAAGAAAAACATAAATACATGGGCACTACAACAAAGCAATCTTAAAATACTTCCAAGGTATTGCTGTCTTTTTACTTATTGGATTTCAAGTCTCTTATGAAAAGCATTTAAAACTATAAGCAGTCCCATTTGTTATGGCATTTTTTCAAAATTTTAAAAAGTTTGGGAGTTCTAGTTATTGTAGTGGAGTTAAAATTGATATTGTTTTGTCTTTTATCAAGAAAGAAATAGGGGTTAGGTCCTAGAAAAACTATTTTGACCTATGAATAATAATTTATCCAAAATGCATGCATATTTATAGCTTTAATAATTAGGTAATTAATTAAATGTCATTAATATATTACACATTTTTTCATTTTTACCAGAAATATTGTAAGCACAGTGCAGCCTTGCAAAATGCACATTTAAGAACTGTAAATTAAATCAAATCAGAATGAACCATACAAAAACACATACATGTTCTACGTTGCCACCTTTTTTCTTTTCAGGGATTTACTTTTGTAAGATCAATACACATTAATCAGTTAGTTCATGACTGAATGATTAATTTGATTGCACTGCTCATTTTCCCTAGAACGGTATTAAGCACTGATGAATAGTCTCAGGAGAAACTATGCTGCCATCACTTACAGCCCATTGAAGATGTTCCGAGGACGAAATGCTTTAATTGCTTTTTTTGCTGGCCTGGTGTTGCTGTATTTCATATGTTCTATTCTAAGAGGAATTACCGGTTATAATTTACTCAACAGTGCAACTAGCTTATCAGTTAATGACCAGTTTAAGAAGAATGCCCTGCGGACAGACAGACAAACAATCAAGCTTGTGTCATACAACATTTGGAGTAACTATCTTGTAAGAGTTGGCTCAGACATTGAGAAGAGACTAGATGGGCTTGCACTTGGCGTACAGCCTTATGACATTGTCATTTTGCAGGAGATATTTGTTTTAAGAATTGGTCCATTTGTTTTTCATAGTTATGCCAAGCATCTAGTGTCTGCCATGGAGAGGCAAGGGTTTATTTACAGATGTAGTTTGCATGAGACAGTGCCATGGATGTTTGGGCAGAACAATGGTTTGGCCATTTTCAGTAAGATCCCGATTAGAGATACCAAAGCTGTATTTTTCCATGATTCTGCAATTCTGGAACGAGTGAATAACAAAGGGTTTGTGTTCGCAGAGATGGAAATTAACAAACACAAACTGTTTGTGCTAAACACCCATACTGATGCTCATAAGATGTCCATCAGAAACTTGCAAATCAATCAGCTGGCAGATTCAGTCAGGTCCTTTCCAAAGTCAGCATATGTTATAGCAGGTGGAGATTTTAATGTTAATCCAACAAACCCACCACCTGACGGAAATGAAAAAGAATATCAAAATCTCATAAGAACAATGAAAAGTGCCAGGCTACAACAGGTTTTTACACAACGAAATGCAACACACTTAAATGGGGGAGATTATGATCACATGTTCTGCAGCTCAAATTTAAATGTTCTCTCAAGAAAAGTCATTAACATTCATACAAAGGAAGGAAAAATGGTATCGGACCACTTTGGTTTAGCAGTAGAGTTTAAACTATTGGAGTCAATTCACTGACTAAAAACATTAATTTTTAACTTTTATTACCTTAAAACTTTTACCTTATTGACCGATTTTACTCAGTTGAGAATTGTCTATTTAACTGGAAAAATTGTCGGGAAACCATCCTTGGTTTTCGAGTTATTAGTCTTATTAATTTTACTGAGACGGAGTTACAAGTAATATCTTTATTTCGCTTTTCATTGTAGTTTGGAAAACAAAAAATCGAGCAACTTTAAAAGAGTCTGAAGTCAGAAAAACTTGTTGCAGCTAGCTGAAGTGTTTCACAAAGTAAGTCGGGTTGTTGGAATAAAAAACGGTGGCAGTGTTTTTTTATTTTTTTGCCAGGATTTGAAGTTATGTTTGTTTACAGTAATTTTTCCGTTTCTAAAGGCGCGTAAACTTTGAACTGCGACAAAAAAATGTAAGGCATTTGTTTGCTAATAATATACACGGTAGTCGTAGTCGTCACAGTTGTAGTAATCGTAGTAGTCGTAGTATTAGCAGTAGTTGTAATTAGTCGTAATTGTAGTCGTCGTAGTCGTACTCTAAACCGTCATAGTCGAAATCGAAGTCGTTATCGTAATAGTCGTCGCAGTCGTAGTCGTACTCGAAGTCGTAATTATAATGGTGGTCGAAGTCGTAGTCGCACTGTTACATTAGTCGAAGTTGTAGTGGGAGTCGTAGTGTGAATTGCACTGAGTTAACTCTTTTTGCACTGTGTTAACGAAAAACAGCACTAGCTGCTCTCAACCAATAAGAATCGAAAAGTTTTGTTGTGTGTATTATTAGAAAATAAACGCCATACAATTTACAGTCCTGCATCGATGAACACGAAGACATCTCAAAACTCTCTGTACCAGCTATGCTTTTCAACCCACATCCTGATCACCCTATTAACTGGAAACTCTTTGTCTCTAAACAGTCCTTGATCTTATGCCGCAAAACGCTGAAATTATGAATAACAGAAATTTAAGGATTGCTGTAAAGAAAACTGTCTTGGAAACTATTAGTTTTTCAAACTGACACATCATTAATTTCGCATATTTATTTTAATCATTTATTCGTTTTATTGTTTGATATTTTTAATTTTGTTTTAGTGTTTATAAAAGCAAACAAATTTAATACGGAATATGATTTCACATGGGCAATTTCAAATTAACCATGGCAACTAGTTCGTCACGCGAGCGAATACCAAGATGTTGTTTTTACAAACCAAATATTCACGCGCTCTAAATGTTACAAAACTAAATAAAAAGAAAGGACTGGTCTTTCTGGTAAATTATCAAAGTACTTCGATATTACCTATAAGAAATGAGTCTGAATGAGCAACGCTTGATCAGTGCCAAGCTATCTTTGATTTTAAAATGAATTATTTTTGAAGATAAGGTTTCTATGTGGCCTAATAAATAAGAACGGAAAAGAAATCGATGGGACGTCAACAAGTTCGTTCGTCTCTCACAAGTGAGAATGACCGTGACCTCAAGTCACTTAAAGTTACTTGGGGACGGGGTGGGTACGAAGATGGCTGAGCAAGCCAATCCTAGCACGGAACAGTTTGTTACAGTGGGAGCAGGGAATGTGTGGGGCTGGTCCAGGCTGGGCGGCAGAATTCATGGTGGCTTTCCTTATTCGCCTCCTCTCCTCCTTCTCCTTGATGCGCCACTCAAAATCAGAAACACTCGAATTTATCATCGAACGCCAGGCAGGACGGTCCTCAGCAGACACTTCCCAGGTGGTATAGGGGATATCACACTTCTTAAGCGATGCCTGGAGTGTGTCCTTCTATCGCAGCTTTGGTCTTCCAATTGAACGCTTGCCAGCCAGTGGACAGTTCCCCGAAGAAGAGCCTCTTTGGGAGGCGACAGTCATCCATGCGACTTACATGGCCAGCCCAACGGAGTTGGGAGCGCATTAGGATTGCGTAAATGCTGTCCATCTTCGCACGCTGGAGCACTTCAGTGTCTGGGACTTTATCACGCCACGTGACACGAGGTCCTGAGGCACCTCATGTCGAAGGCATTAAGCTGCTTGGCATGTCTGCTGTAGACTGTCCAGGTTTCGCATGCGTATAGCAGGGATGGTAGAACTACTGCTCTGTAGACTTGGAGCTTGGTGTCAAGACTAAGGGCATTGCGCTGCCAGACATTATCTTTTAGTCTGCCAAAAGCAGTGCTCGCTCTTGCAATACAGTAGTCATACTGTTTCAGGATTTGGTATTCAAGCTTTTTGCTTTGTCTACTTAAAGAAAAAAAAACTAGCATTTTCTGACTAGAGGGTAGTTGTTTTTAAGAAATTTGAGCTAATACAAAAGTGTGTATAGTTATTGGTCTTTTCAGCGACAAACAGAGCTTCTTGATCAAGAAAGCTGTTGTCAGTCGAGCATGGTTGAAGCAGATACCGACTTGGCAATATGGCGGTGCGCTTCAAAGTTTAAAGTAGCTTTAAGTTGAAAGGAAGAATAAACTTAATCTATTTTTAGACGCAACAACTTCGTGCAACATCATCTAAAACTTACCAAGTCACCCTTTTAGTTATGGGCTGATTTGGTTTGGAAAGCGAATCTCTACCGACTGTGCAGTTCGAGAAATAAAGTCGACGAAACACCTTTCAATATCCACATATAATCAAGCTGTCACTATTTTTATCTCTATTTAAAGACCCATCTTCTGGTTGGTCCAAAACTTTGAAGCTGCAATTAAACAAACAATCTCCGTGAACATTTAACCAGTGTTTTCACACTGGCATTTCCACTGATTATTGCTTGGAACTCAATAAACCTTTCTTGTGTATTAACGCCATCTGGCTAACCGAAACACTTTGAATAGCTCAAGAGCGTCTGTCTGTAAAAATCGAGAATATGAATCAAGCCAAACAGATAATTTAACACTTTGAGTATCGGGGGTGGAAGCGGAATCTTTTCAGTATGATATCTTGTGATTCCCAGATATTTTTCGACCAATATCAATGGTTCATGATTCATTTATAGATTTTCTTCATGATTCATGATTCATTTAACGAATTTCTTCATGATTAATGATTCACAGCCTGTGAGATGATGTGACTCATGATTCCTTCATTTTTTAGCCGTGATTTATAATTCAAGATTGATACAAGATTCCGCTTCTACCCCCGATTGAGTAGCTCGAGAGCGTCTGTCTGTAAAAGCCGAGAACATGAATCAAGCCAAACAGATACTTTATGTTTGCCCCAATATAGTGAACCAGTATTTGCCAATAAAAGATTTCAATGTAAACCAGAACAACAGACCTTGCCAACCTTTTTTGTTACTTCAAAATAGAATCAGTGCGGGTCACCCAAAAGAAAAACATCTAACCCACAAAAGTAATAGTATCATAAAATTATACGAAAGGAATTATGGGTAAATATTCAAGTCGCTATCTTTCATGTAATCGTGGATTGCGTCATCACTAATTTAACCTCAGCTTTAGCTACTTCATGTTACTACTAGTTTATGGTTTGCATCCAAGTCATTTCGCAGCACCATCCACCTCAATCTCCCTACCTCAAACTTGGTAACAAGTTTCTAACTTTTATAGAATAAAGGCGGGAGTACTTCAAAACTTTTGTTGAATAGCGAGGAAGTTGGAAAAGATATTTGAATAAAAAGAATACTGACTAAAAGCAGCCAACCGTCCCTCCTGGCAATCAAGGGACAAGTACAGCTTTGGTTTGAGGAAGATTTGGCGAATTTACATAAATAATCCTCTTCAAAATTAAATTTTAAAATTCCCAAAATATCACCATCACTAAATTCAAACTATAAATCTTCAGAAAACAAAATACGACCCAAAACCAATCCAAAAAATCTTGAAATATTCAAGCTGATTCTTCTTCATACCATCTATGTAACAAGCGTTACGATTTTGTAGATTCAAATCATGAACGGAGATATCATTAAGATATGAGGAAAAATGGCCACAAAGCGCGCTTTGGGTGTACTCTCGCTTTAACCTTATTGTAACAGTACACAACTTTACTGGTATTATTGATTTATTTCAACATTAAGAAACTTAACTTACGCGCAATCATTTCAAAACAAAAACCTCTTACGTAAATTCGCAATTAAAGCAGTCTCCGGAAAATGAATTGAATTATGTCTAGAAAACATAACAATTGATAAACTAACTTATAACTTACACTGTCAATATAATCTCAATAGCTTTAACAATTAATAAAAATGATTATTTAACCACAAAATAAATTTTTCAATGGGTAATTTGCATATCACCATTTGAGCTTATTTTTCATTTAGCTAGTTGAACTTTAATCTGTTCAGTTCTCTTAGATTACTTTCTAACTCCACCCTTTTTTCTTTATCGTTCCTTTGCACAGCAATCTTGAAAACCTCAATCAACGTAACTTCCGATAAAAAATTAAACGAAAACGCTAACTGGATAAAACAACGCCTTCGTAGCTATCTCGACAATATCACCTGGTCAAACTGGAGGTCAAATTCTTCACTACATGGAAAACTATTCGACTGTGACACGACTGTAAGAGAACAATTGGTCTGTTTTATCCAGTTAGTATTTTTATTAAATCTTGAAGGAAGAAAAAGTTAACAACATTGGGTTAAAAGTAAAGTTATCTAGGGTCAAAGATTTTCAAGACAAGGACACTCTCTATAGCTGAGTATCCTCCCGTTTTCTATGAAAAGCGACGATGAATTTTTCTTGTTTTCTGTGCTTTCGGTTTACTTTTCTTGTCCTAAAATTACCTGTAATCTTAAGAAATAAATGGCGAATTCTTTTCTGAAATTGTTGATGTCTGAAGGCAAAAATGTATGGATTTAAGCAGGAGTTGAGACAAAGAAGAAAAACTGGAAGCCAGACGAGGCAAATCAAATATGCCTGAAATGAACTTTTTGTGTTGGTTAGTGGATCAAAAAAGTCTAGCCGCAACAATCCCCTGCTACTCAGAGCAGGCGCGAGAGAAAGAGGAACTACACTGCAGCACAAGTTGGTAAATACAAGTAAAGCCAGTTTTCTTGCAAGAATTCCTTCTCTTTTAATGCCCATTTGGGTGCTGGACTTCTTGACTACCATGTTTATGTGGATGTACAGCGGTATTGTGCAAACAAACAGAAAAGCATACAGAGCTCCAAGAAAATGTGACACTGGCAGGGGAACCTTTTTAACTGATTCTTTATGTGCAAGCATGAATTCACCAACTCGATGACCTGATGCTGAACAGTAAAAATAATTAAAGTCCTCATGATTACGTTTTTCTTCTTTCTTGTTTAAGAAGAACACAGCGTCAATGCTGTAGGCCAGGGACAAAATCCAAGCTGCGCATAATAAAATCAATGTCATCCTTTTTGTAATTCGCCTGTTAGGTTTCAAGGAAAAACAAATGACGAGGTACTTTTCGATAGTTAGAAGTAAAGAGTTTATCACTGAAACATTTTGTGCCACAGTGAAGACAATGGTTTGCAATTGACATAATTCTTTGTGTCTTCTCACATAAACTGAATTCCAGTGATACCAAGCAAGCGCTTTCGCTACCTCACCATCGTCAGCTTTGGAAAATTTGTTTAGATGAGCAACCAATACACAGTAGACACTCATGAGCAAGTCACAAACAGCCATGTTTAGAATCAGAATCAAAGCAGGTGACTTACGAAGGGTTTTTGAAGTCAGTACCACAACAGTGATCGTCAAGTTCAGAATTATTGCCACAGTTCCTGTGAAATAAAGAATGTTGAAGAAATGACGAGTAAGTTTTATAACACCAGGCAAATAAACATATCCTTCTTCGGTGATGCAGTTCTCGGAATCACAGTAACATTCCAACTTATACCCAGGTTGAAGTGGAGGTGACCAATACTGTTTTTCCCAATTTAAGTTTGCTTTACTTTCATATAAACATAAATCTGTATAAACAGCATCTTTCTCCCCTGCAATATAAATCTTTCTCTGTTTGGATGAATGAAGGCCATCATATGTGTTGCTACCTTGGATAGTGGTATTCTGGTCTTGCCTGTGGTACACTAGCTGTTGTGTAATATAACGGTTCCCAATCTTACTGATATTGCACCGATCACACGTTTTTGCCCACTTTATGCCAATAAAATGACGAATATTAGGCATCTGTTTAACACAAAAGTACCATTGATTGATTTCAGCCAGAAATGAATGATAGACAGTGAGATTCTCGAGGCTTGAAACGTTTTTTAAGTCGAAAACGTTGAATGATGTTAACGGTTCTTGTATATAGGACAAATCCCTGAAATATAATGTCATCATGTTTATACATTGTGATATAGCTTATTGAGTGACTGAGGTGGAGGAATATAGATCTTTGAATACACAGATAGATTTGGTAGTCAAGTTCAAACTGTAAGTTGACCACTTGACCGGGTTTTCTCATTCAGGAATGAACCCAATAGATGCCCAGCTCACAAAGTTTCTGAAATTAGATTCGATAAAGTCCTTCAGAAAAAACTAAAAAGACAAATAAAGCTTTAGAAAAGATTGTTAGAAATCATAAATGAACATAAAAAAGTTTGTGCTCAACTGTTTTTAAAACACGTGATTTAGAACATTTTCTTTAGAACTCAAATGAAAGAGGTTTAAAAAAAAGGGAAATATACTTTACTGCTGGAAAAGGCTTCTGATACTTTACTTTACTGGTTTCCTTTCCGTTTTATCTTCATATTTGCTTTAACTTACCCCTCGGTAGCAAAAGGTGTATCAGAAATTTCTTTTCTTATCTATAACGGATAAACACCTTTTTCCCGCCGCTGTACTTCTGCATGCCTGTAATATATTCCATGACTACAATATTTTTTTCGAACTGAAACTTTCAATAAATCCACAACGTACTTACAGTGTTCGCAGCTTCTTAAATCTTCGTACTAGCTCTTTAAAGCTTTCATTGGCCATGCTGTTGTTTGCCAAGGACCTGCAAAAAGAGTAAACAATCACTAGTAAGTTAATAGATTCTTGTAGATTTCTATCACGCAAGTTCATCTCGTTACTACGATATAACATAGCTTATGCGTTATATGAAAATCAAACTGTTCTAAAAATGTTATATATATATATATCCTTACAAGTGGTTGATGTTTGGAAACTTGAATAGAAAACGCGGTATTTCTTTCAAGCCATTTGAAGACAGATCTCTGGAAAAAAAGAAAATGTTTAAATTATTTAAGTTAAACAAACGCATTTAACAGAAACACAAACAACTATCACTTACATTGAAAACAGGTCACTAGGCAACTGAATTCGATCCATTGATTCAGGAGTCATTCCCCGGATGTTACATCGAGCGGTTGTTCTGTTGTTTTGATCCACGGTGCAACAGCAGTGAGTGGAGCACGAGTTGTTCACGTGGGCAGGGAGGACGAAACATTCGTTGGTCACGTGGTATATGACTGTTACTGCCATTGTTATAAGGCAAGTCAGAAGAGTAACACCAACTGCCATTGCGTTTTCTGTAAAAGGTTTCCAAGTTAGTAAACAGGAAACAAACATACGCACTAAATGCGTATTAATGTAAACTATTAGACTTCAACCGCAATCTTCGCTGATCGCAAACAACAACATTTCAAAGAATTTAGCCACACCATGTTGAGGCTCAAAAGGTAAAGAGGGTTGCTCCAAGCTTATTTTATGGCTTCCAACGTTAATAGAGGCAGCTCAAAATGTATTAACTTAAGGTCATTCCTCTGTTTTGCATTGCGCAGCTCTTCTGCGCATTTTCACAGTATTTATATTTGTACGGAAATTTCACACTAATGGCTCAATTTTGCCTAACAATTCATGTATTCGCTGACCAGAATCGATTCCATTCATTTCGACACAAATCAAGGCGTACTTAACCACACTCGCCCCAGGCTCCTCGCGATAAATTCCGTTTTGATGCTAATTTTTTTACTATTTTGCCTAATATCTAAAAACTGAAATCGGGGACCCCCCTTTTTCTTTTTCAATTTTGTAACAAAATAACTTTTCCCAATTGGTGCAAAATTTAGACAATTTGTATCGATAGAAAGTACAGAATTTGGGTCATTGAAATCCTTCTGGTGGGCAATTTTTAGCTATTTTCAACTAGGAATGAGGTAATTTTAACGCTGATTAATCATGTTAATTAATGACATTTATTGACAAAACTCCTTAAATGTGTAACTTAGCCGACTGAAAGTTACAAAAAAGTGATAAGAATATAAGTCACCCTAAGTAGTATAGGAGATGGGTGTATGAGCGCATTTTCTCACTACGTTTGAAAATGACGCTTATTTTAAGCTCGCTTATAAAGCACCCATCTCCGATACTACAGAACTACATTAGCTGTGAGTATGATTTCCAATTTTTTATTACAGGATAATAGAATAAAATAACAAAGGATGAAATCATTTGCATTTAATAAGCTGTTTGATTTATTTGATCGTGACCATAAGCAAATGACGTAATTCCATTTTGATGTATGTATCTTTTGTCATCAAAACATGAAAGGGATACTTTATTTATTTCAAAAGATCCTAGTTGATGATTTTCACTTCTAATAACTTTCATCTTATGTTGTAATTGATTACTTTCTAGTAATACTTTTTTGTAATCATCATGTCTGATATCATTTTTAATAACATCTTTCTTAATTCCTCTGGCTGTTTTATGATTTGCTTGATCTTTTTTGAGGTAACTGTACATTTTACTCCTTAAT
The DNA here is from genome assembly GCA_026413305.1 of Hydrozoanthus tunicans. Classification (NCBI taxonomy): domain Eukaryota; kingdom Metazoa; phylum Cnidaria; class Anthozoa; order Zoantharia; family Hydrozoanthidae; genus Hydrozoanthus; species Hydrozoanthus tunicans. Next base: position 2,355 of record JAOBAT010076907.1, on the reverse strand, counting down.
CCAATAAATTCTATTATGGCCATACCAGCTGATTCATCCTTAAATTTTCCGATTACTTTTTTGTTTTGATCATTGAAAAAAGGACTATCTTTTTGGTAATCACTATTATCAAATTTATCTTTGTCAAGCCAAAAATCTTGATAAATGTCTTCAGTTCTTATTTCATAAAGAAGACTATCAGTATCTGTAAACAATAATTTTGCTTTATTTCCATATTTTTTCTTAATGTAATTGTAATGGAAGTCATATATTAGTGTTTTTGAAATATCTAGAATAGACATTCCTACATATGAAGGTCTGTCTAATGTTAATGTTTCTTTAACCTTATGAATAGCAACAAGATCTTCATTAATGATTTGACTTGTTATGAATGTGGGTTTGCTGGTTAATTCTGTTAATTTATCTTTATTCGTTACTAGTCGAATGTCGACGCGCTTTCTTAGATTTTCCATTGTTTTACCAAAAACTGAATTATTCATTAGTTTGAAGAAATCATTTTCGAAAGCATTCTTAGCATTTTTTCTCTTATCAGTATTGAAGTTAATATACGATTTTAACCAAGGAGATTGTTTGAATTTTAATACTCTATGAACTCTCTTAACTCTCAAACCAAGATCGATATACAATTGTAAATTACGATAATGTAGGACGTATTTCTCTTTATCATTCAGGGTTGGTACTAATTTTTCAACTTCTCCGCATGATAATCCAAATTTATTTGCTATTTTTCGACAATAATTAGAAAGCATGTCTTTTTTTATCTTAATTTTTTCAGCAGCTAGAGGATAATCATTATGTAAATCATGTAACTCTTTTGGATATTCCAGATCAACTTCTAAGATCAATCCTCGTTTACTATCTTCATTGTACTTAGCTAAATCAAGTTTATCTATTTCTTTTTGTTTTAACCATCTGAAATTTTTATAAGGAAGATTTTGCGACATAGCCCATCCATATAAATTATTAGCATCGAGATACATGACGTATTTTGACGGTTTACTTTTATCATGAGATTTCATGTATTTGTTATTAGCATCTCCATAACGATTTGCAATATAGCTAATTCCACCTCGGAACATATCAATGTCAGTCATCAATTCTAGTTTGATGTTAGTCATTTTTAGCATAGCATCCCATGATAAACCAGGTGAAGTAAAATAATGAGCAGGGTCTAATTTGTAATATTCTAAACAAGTCTTCCTGAAGTTTTCAAAAACGTCAGCTAGCAATAGGATGTCACTGTTCAAATATAGATTATGATACTCTCCCATTGTTTTCAAAGAGAATGCTTTCCAAACTTCTTTAGCATGTTCATAATCATCATCACTTATGTCTTTACTATTTATGATAGAGTAAAATGCTTCCTTGCTTGGTAGTTCTGTGTTATCAAACTTTTCAAAGCTATCCATAAAATCATAAGGATATACTCCTTTCTTACTCATCAAATCAAGCTTCTCATTTTTAAACACTTCTGACGTGTATCTTAGAAGGTTTTTTGGTAAATTACTTATTAGTTTTTCTAGAGAGGAACTCATAAATTGAAAACTATCAATGAATTTTAGGTGTTGGCCTAACATGATACTCATGTATTTTTCCATGTTATTAGGTATGACGTTTATTTTCATTTCCTTATGATTACCTTTCTTGTCGACGTATTTATATTTTTTAGCTATGTTACCAATTTCTTGTATGATAAAATGACTGTCATATCCTCTAAGATTATGAAATATGACTGGAATATTAATTTCATTAGGTTTAATTCTTAGTTTAAGATTACAACTTTCATGAGCACTACCCCTATAAATACCAGTAATATGACAATGATCTCTAACTATTGAGTCGTACTTTACATAATTCTTATCACAAATATGACACTTTGTTGCTTCTTTAAAATCTTTTTTATCTTCTTCAGTCATTATTATAGGTTTATTAAAATGATTCTTCATAGTTTCCTTACAATATTCTACTTCTTCTAACAATGCTTCTAAGAATTTATATACAGATTTTTCGCCTCTATAGATTTTTATTGGTTTGCTATATTTATCACCATAACAACAAACGACTTTGTATCCGTAAGAGCAATCAACATGTTTTTGATACTCTTGCGTATAAGATTTGTCATCTCTCATATCACAACCTGAAATTTTTGATAATATACTTTCGAAATCAGCATAGATGACAAATGGAACAGGCATTTGTTTATGAAAACTCTTGAAACGAAGAATATTATTTTCTTTTTCAGGCATCCTAATTGCTTGTTTCCCATTTAAGATCATGCAATTTTCAATATGGTTTTCCAAGATTCTCTCACTAGAAAAACATTGCAGGCAATATCTACAAAAATTTTTTCTTTCA
>JAOBAT010076897.1:0-20371 GCA_026413305.1 Hydrozoanthus tunicans | reverse complement strand
AGTCAGTTTCCATATTTGGTGAACTCCGAATATGAGCTGATAACCGAGATTGAATGAACCAATCAGAACGCGCGAATGGCAATATTCGAGATTGAAAATTTAATAAAGTACGTTAACCAAAGGAAGTCTTAAAACTTCTTATAAGTTTTCTAGCTAAAAACGGGACTGCAGTAGTCCAATACGCGTTTTTAAACCCTAAAAAATACCAGGCTCTTGGCTTAACACCGAATTTATTTTTACAATCCCTAAAAAATAACGGATTGGCATTTTAACCCCTAAAAATACGACGGTCATACCTAACATCCCAATATAAGGAGTATCCCCCTGCTTTTTCGCTTAGTGCAATCGAATGGTTCATTTTGTCGACAGTAAGCTATTATATTACTATTATATGACGCTTAGAACCAGTTATTACGCTAGGGGCCTCTACAACTCCCCCCTTTAACGTCCAATGGACTTAAGCGGTCACAAAGACCCCTCGCCCCCATGTTTTATTGTAACACTAGTACTGAAAACCCTAGCTTGTACAGAATTTATCTAAAGTCAAAGATCCTTTACCTTCCTACAATGCTCTCAAAGAGAGGGGGAATAATAATAATAATAATGATAATAATAATAATAATAATAATAATAATAATAATGTAATAAGAGACCGGCAACCGAGCGCTACTTTTTGTCGTTTTCGTTTCTTGTTGTTGAGATACTGTCTGCGAGGGCTACCTGTGGACAACAAACAGGGGTCTGGGGCAAGCACAGGTTTCCCAAGCGAAAAACTATATGTCCCGAAGACCAAGATTCAAAATGTCGGCCAAAAAGCTTTGACTCTAACCAGCTCGAAATTAGGTAACAGAGGGAATGCATAAAGGAGGTTAGTAGACATTTTGTATTAACATTATCAATTTTAATGATTCGAGAACAAACGGATGAAAACTAACACATTCAAACATCAGTTTCGGAAAATTAAAATCATGAGCTTTAGACGTTTGGTTCCGGTTTCCAGTCTGTATTTAAATTCATTAAGCAATGAAAGAGTGAGTTATGATGAGCTAACAGTCTTAAGGCTATCAAAAAACCAGCCAGAAATTGTTAAAATGCACTTACATTAACAAACTCTCAGTGGTTTAGTATAATAATTTATGTATCAAATCAATAAATGTTTAAACGAAATCTAAGTGGCAGAGTGAGTGGTGGTGTTGACAGTTAAACGTTTTTTGAACACACGCATCGAAATTGCTTTGTTTTTAAAATAGTATAGAATCTCGATAATACTTGATTGCTATGCACAACATTTGTCAAGATAAGTGAACAATCAGGAAAATACACTATGTATTGCTTCAATACAGCATATCGCATTTAGGGAGATTTCTTTCTTTCAATTGTAAGCATGAGGTGAATCAACCTAAAGGCCGGCGCACACTTGAGGTACTGAGCTGTTTGTTCGCGAGGCTTTTTGCTCAGCTTGTTCCGCATAAGTGCGGCAAAATTTTAGCGAGATTTGAGCTCGCGAGGCAAAAATTTCACTAAAATTTTGTCGCATACGTGCGGAACAAGCTGAGCAAACAACCTCGCGAGCAAACAACTCAACTCTTTACCTCAAGTGTACGCCGGCCTTAAGCATGACCTATGTAGATCTAGAGAGCAGATTGGCAGTTTAAGGAGTAAAGTACCTATTACAGAAATAAAACAAGCGCGCATGTTCTGTTCAGTAACAAAAACATGCATGAGCTTTTCAGTTCACAAAAGAAGTGCTTAGAAAAACGAGCTGCACTTCTTGAGTGAACTTAACAAGTTTACAAGTGTTTCTATCATTGAACAGAGCAAGTAAGTGAGTTTCTATTTTTTTATATTCTTGGGTTGCAACAATTCCCCAGAGACACCAAAAACAAAAGATGAAGCGGCCATGTTGGTGCTCCAAACAAAAGAAATGACCAAGACCACCAACATGGCTGCCATGATGTCACGTGCAAACCAACATACAATTAAGGCATACAAACAGCCAATAAATCCCGTAATGACTTATGCAGACACGCTCTATTCATATTTAGAGGGCGTCATCAAAACCAATCAGAATGCGTGCTATATATTTCAACCCTCATTTTATAATATACATTATAGTGTTTCATGTATATGTTGATATAATTATATATGCAAGAAGCTTTTTGCAGTTAGAGGTCACATGGCCGCTTGAAGATACAATTTTTATCTTCTGATGTTTAAAATCTCACTCCGTCGCTGTGCTCATTTAGGAGGTATTTTTTCAACACTCGAAGATAAAGTTTGTAACTCCACATGGCCATATTAATATCCCCTAAATATGTATATTGATACAAGACGACTACCATGTTTTAGCTCCATTATCTTTTTGTTTGGAGAGGAGACTTATTTAAAACTTGAAGATCTAAACGGGGGTGGGGGGGGGTGGGGGGTTATTATAGAGGGGCTTGTTAGAGCATTTATAAATGGTATGTACTTTTTCTGGACAAAATTAAACACTTGCTTTTAAACATCTTCTTTCTTCCTTAAGTAGTGGTTAGCTTGAACAATTGAAGAGCTTGGTGCAAAAACGGCCTATTAGTGACAATTTTAGGTTATATTTAAAAAATAAAATAAAGAATTTCTTGTTAATTATTGCACCCACATTATCTTCAGTAAATAAAATTGTTACCCATGTTTTTTAGCGCTCTAAATGCAGCAGAAAACGAAATATGGCTGTGCGGAGTGTACAACGTTTTTGGTTTTTGTGAAATACTTTTATCAATTAATTTCTGTCTAGTGATATCAAAAATGCTTAGACAAATGAAAGAGAAAGCACTGAGTAGGCTGGAAGTTGCAGTTACCAAATTTCTTATTAAAAATATTCTGTGTACTATAAACAGGAATCCACAGATCAAGAGGAAGGGGTAGATATGATGAACGTAGAAGCCAAGACCGAGACCGTGATGAAAGTGGTGGCAGAAGGCGAGGTAGAGGTGGTCGACATCCATCAGGACTGTCAGGGAAGGAAATAGGCCTTTGGTATGCCAGGCGAGGGAAAGAGAAGAAAGAAAAACAAGACCGGCAACAGGTAAACTGTACATTTCTGATGAACTGAGTGTTGTCAAGTATATATAGGTTCGAGTGATAATTTAACCACTGAAATGGGGTATAATCCAAGTTTTGCTGATCTACAGCATCAACAAAGAATACCACAAAGGAAAGAGAAAAAAAGTCTGAGACCTCAATGGGATTTGAACCAAGGACCTACGAAACGGGGCCAGTTGTTCAAAAGCCGATTAACTTTAAACCAGGATTAACTCTTAACAAAAACCTATTGGTTGTCATGGTAATTAACCCTGGATGATTAGGCTAATTGTCTTTTGAAGAAATGGGCCTAGATCTACATTGTCCTAATCAACTGAGCTATGGGGCCAGCTGGGAGTTTGGTCATTGGATATATAAGAACAGTTCAGCTTTATCCGAGCTTAGAAATATAACCATAGATCTAGAGTATGAATGACCTTCAGTGGTGTATAGGTAAACACAACATCTCTAGATTCAAGTGAGGCCTTACTACTGGAATAGGCCAGATGGGTATAACAAAGTTTCACTGATCTACAGCATCAACAAACAACCCCATAAACCTACTCAAAGGAAAGAAAAAAATGCCTGTCCTTGGTGGGATTCAAACCAACAACCTATGAAACAGATAGATCTGCATTGCTCTAACAGCTACAGGGCCAGCTGGGAGTTTGGTTGTGGGATATAAGAACAGTACAGCTTAGCCCAAGCCTAGGAATATAACCATAGAGTACGAATGTCCTTCAGTGGTATATATACTTAGGTAAACACAACATCTTTAGATTCAAGTGAGGCCTTATTACTGGAATAGGCCAGGGTGTAATCAAAGTTTCACTGATCTACAGCATCAACAAAGAACCCACTGAACCTACTCAAAGGAAAGAAAAAAAAATCTCTGTCCTTGGTGGGATTCAAACCAACGACCTAATATGAAACAGATAGATCTGAATTGCTCTAATAGCTACAGGGGCAGCTGGGAGTTTGGTTGTGGGATATAAGAACAGTACAGCTTAGCCCAAGCCTAGAAATATAACCATAGAGTACCTGAATGTCCTTCAGTGGTATATATACTTAGGTAAACACAACATCTATAGATTTAGGTGAGGCCTTGCCACTGGAATAGGCCAGGGTGTAATCAAAGTTTCACTGATCTACAGCATCAACAAAGAACCCATTGAACCTACTCAAAGGAAAGAAAAAAATGTCTGTCCTTGGTGGGATTCAAACCAACGACCTAATATGAAACAGATAGATCTGCATTGCTCTAAAAACTATGGGGCCAGCTGGGAGTTTGGTTGTGGGATATAAGAACAGTACAGCTTGGCCCAAGCCTAGAAATATAACCATAGAGTACGAATGCCCTTCAGTGGTATTAAGGTACAAACACAACATCTCTAGATTCATATGAGGCCTTACCACTGGAATAGGCCAGATGGGTATAATCCAAGTTTAGCTGATCTATAGCATCAACAATGAACCCCTTGAACCTACACACACAAAGGAAAGAAAAAGAGATCTTTGTCCTTGTTGGGATTTTTGAACCAATTGCAATGACCTATGAAACAGATAGATCTGCATTGCTCTAACAGCTACAGGGCCAGCTGGGAGTTTGGTTGTGGGATATAAGAACAGTACAGCTTAGCCCAAGCCTAGGAATATAACCATAGAGTACGAATGTCCTTCAGTGGTATATATACTTAGGTAAACACAACATCTTTAGATTCAAGTGAGGCCTTATTACTGGAATAGGCCAGGGTGTAATCAAAGTTTCACTGATCTACAGCATCAACAAAGAACCCACTGAACCTACTCAAAGGAAAGAAAAAAAAATCTCTGTCCTTGGTGGGATTCAAACCAACGACCTAATATGAAACAGATAGATCTGAATTGCTCTAATAGCTACAGGGGCAGCTGGGAGTTTGGTTGTGGGATATAAGAACAGTACAGCTTAGCCCAAGCCTAGAAATATAACCATAGAGTACCTGAATGTCCTTCAGTGGTATATATACTTAGGTAAACACAACATCTATAGATTTAGGTGAGGCCTTGCCACTGGAATAGGCCAGGGTGTAATCAAAGTTTCACTGATCTACAGCATCAACAAAGAACCCATTGAACCTACTCAAAGGAAAGAAAAAAATGTCTGTCCTTGGTGGGATTCAAACCAACGACCTAATATGAAACAGATAGATCTGCATTGCTCTAAAAACTATGGGGCCAGCTGGGAGTTTGGTTGTGGGATATAAGAACAGTACAGCTTGGCCCAAGCCTAGAAATATAACCATAGAGTACGAATGCCCTTCAGTGGTATTAAGGTACAAACACAACATCTCTAGATTCATATGAGGCCTTACCACTGGAATAGGCCAGATGGGTATAATCCAAGTTTAGCTGATCTATAGCATCAACAATGAACCCCTTGAACCTACACACACAAAGGAAAGAAAAAGAGATCTTTGTCCTTGTTGGGATTTTTGAACCAATTGCAATGACCTATGAAACAGATAGATTTATGTAGCTTTAACTGCTATGAGCCAGTGGGAAGTTTGGTCGTGGGAAATAAGGACAGTACAGCTTGACCCAAGCCTAGAAAAAACATAGAGTGTACTGATGTATACCACTGAAAGAATATCAGTACTCTAGTGTTGTCAAATGTTGAAGGTTTATGCAAAATTTTATCATTTAATTGCATATCTTTTGCCCTTTTTTGTGTTAATTAAACTTTTATTGCTCAACTAAGTGCAGTAATGTATTAAAAAATTAACTGACCCATGAGTAAAATAATAATTAAGAGATTGCTGATCTGACGGTCCAGTGAGGTTTGGGGTTCTTGATGTTAAAGTATGCACAACCTTTCTTTTTGTCTTTTGTTATTTGTTCTAGAACTAACTCAGCTAAAATTTTTCTATTTGATCAAAAACTTGAATATTTTACTAAACTTTCAACTCTACATTTATTTGGTCAACCCTTGTTGCTGATCATAAGGATGACAGGCTCACCTCGATGTAAAATAAGGAATTTGCATTTCATCACATCTATGTCATACTGACTGTACCAAAATGGCATCGATTTTAATTGTTTTTAAAGATTGGTAAAACATTTGCGTTTTGTTCAAATCAAAAATTTGTTCAGTGCAGTGGCTGAGTGATATATTAGCTTTGATTTTCTCGAGTTAATAAATCCAGGCTCAGTTTGAAATTAAATTCAAATTAAAGCTAGCCATGAGTTTTTCCTACGACGCCAGTACAGGACTTAGCGCCAATACATTGCTATCGTTGTGGTTTTCGAGGGATGGCTGTTAACTGTTCAGCTCAGACAGCGAAGTTGGTAAACAGTGGCCGAGTAATCCTAGGATGGCAAGTTCAAGCCGCAGTCAGATCACTGTTTTGTGTCCTTGAACTAGACACTTTACCTGACTTGACTGACCTGACTCTGCTGGGGGCTAACCTGCGATGGATTAGTGTCCTGTCCAGGGGGAGTCAAACACTCTCATCCACTTAACACTACAGAAACGGGAGAAAAGTGGTGATCCTGTGAGCCACTTAGACCAGGGAAAGGATTTAGTGGTTAAGCTCATTTTAAGACACATACTTTTAGATAAGAAAACAAAAACGGAAAGGTTATGAATGGGCATTTTAAAAGTTCTATATATAACCAAATGAATGATATTATGGCTATGTATCTACGTACAGTAGACAGGAATCGCTTTCAGTTTTTTTAATGAACAGGATACAGGGAAATTGCTAAAATGTCCAAGTACCTGTAAGGATATGTAATTAAGAACAATCAAACAGTTCTTGAAAATAGGTTTGTTTTTATTTGTTCTAGCGTGCAGTGGTTACTATGAGCAAACAGAATGAAAAGAAAATCTCTTCGTTACTCGGTCAGCTGAGGGGAAATGAAGGGTTACCCAATAATGTTCAGCCAAACAAAGACTGGAAAGATGAAAGACAGAGCATCTCTAGGGGATCTTTGTCTTCGTCATCTGCTGCAAGAAATTCCGAGAGACCCTGTAGCTTAGGAGACCAGCAAGAACACGACAACCAACTTCAACAGACGTACCACAAGTGTATAAAGAAAGAACAGCCAGGCTCATACACAGGCTGGTCTTTTGGAGACAAGCAGGAAGAAATGAGTTCTGCAGCTTCTGCATCTTCTTGGTTTGGGTGCAACAAGGAAGGGAGTGCACCAAACACAAATTTAAATAAAGAAATAGAAGAAATGGACGTAACAGAAGTTAGAGACGACTCAAAGTACAACGTTTTCAGAACACCTTCAGGAACGGAGTTTGATCAAAGAACAGAAGCACTTTCAAGAACAGTGCCACTGTGTTTTGGGGAAAACAAGCATAGTAGTTGCAAAATGGAGACTGAAAGTGGTGATAATGTTTTGTATGGGGAAGGAACGTCAAGTCAAAAATCTTCATTTGGTCAGGGAAGCACATTCCTGCCAACAAGACAGCTGCCAACTGAGTCTTCAGTGTTTGCATCTGCTTCGTCTCCCTTTGAGCCTGATCAATCTTCTCGCCTTAGAAGAGATACTGACTTAGATCGGAAATTACAGGAAGATTTAACGCTGCAAATGAAAACTGGTAAATTGCAGGTAATACAAAGCAGATTCTTGCAAACGTATCCCATGTCAGTAAAGTATTTTGAATTTTCTGTATTTGTTATGTTTTTAGTTCAAATTTTTGTTGGAATTTTGAAAGTATAGTTCAGCTGTAAAAACGAAAATAATTGTAATTCCCGCAGCGCTGGTGTTACAAGATAAACCCATTATTTTGATATTTCAGTATTTCAGTATTTTAATACCTTTTTTATATACAGTATTTTAATATTTTTGGTGTAAAAGGAAGCTAACATTAAGTGAACTCAGTGGTTTTGTGGATTTTTTAGAATTTAATCTTGATGAAATTCTTTTGCCAAAGTCAAGAAATAAAGTTATTGTTATTATTATTATTATTATTGTTATTATTATTATTATTCGAACCCTGCCTTATCAGCAGCAAGTCAGAGTGCATGATTCTGCCAGTCATATAAAAAAGTAAGTTAAAATCTTTCTAGCTGTAACCACAGTTCATCTAGCTACGAAGATCCACTGAGTTTCGATATGTTTTCTTTCTAGGAATTCAGGAAGACCCTTCCTTCATTCAAGATGAAAAAGGTAACCGTATGTGAAAAAACTACCAACCTCATTATTCGAACAGTGTGTCTTTGGAAAGTTTCGACAATCTAGCTCACAGAGATTTCTTCACCTTCTGGTAACTTGATTCCTCTAAGGATATCTTTGTTCAAAGTCTTTTTGACCTTCTTGCTTAGTCCTAAAGGTCTTACTAAATGTTTCGGCTCTGGAGAGCCCTTGTCAGTAGGACGAGGGATGTCAAGAGCCAAAACATTGTCAGAAGTGTGTCTTAACACGTATAAACAGTGTGTCATTTTAAAGTCCCTATAAAGCTTATTTTTTAAGTTCCAAATGAAAAGTAGAACCCCTTAATAAGAGGAATTTTCGAAAATAAAACCTTTTTTCGCTGTTCCTGTTACATTTTTTAGACTTGAAGCGTACAATGATGACGTAGCAGGAGGCATATGGCGTAGCATGAGGCATGAAGCAGAGACAATCTTTTTTATTTAAAAAAAACTCAATTCTGGCTACAATAGTCATAATGTTATAACTTTAATCAATAAATTATTCCCTTGAAATTGTTTGAAATAAAAGTTTTATGACATTTTTTAACAGAAATGAAGTTTTTTTATACAAAAACCACTGCAACGTCACAGGTTACCAGTCAATTCTGGCTACAATTCTGGCTACAATAGTCATAATGTTATAACTTTAATCAATGAATTATTCCCTTGAAATTGTTTGAAATAAAAGTTTTATGACATTTTTTAACAGAAATGAAGTTTTTTTTTATACAAAAACCACTGCAACGTCACAGGTTACCAGTCCCCGGCCTGCTCGGTAAAAAAATTACATTCCAATCTCTTTTTTTTATTGAAAGGCATACTTAGACGTAGAAATTTTCTTTGGTTCGATTTTTGAGTTCACAGAAAAACTAAAAAATTAAACTTGATAGGAACTTTAAGGCATCTCCCAATTGGTTGTTTTGGGATGTCATTTGTGGACTTTGCAAAATATCGTGCATATACTAAAGATATCTTGCTTACATGTGTTGTGGTTCAATATTATTCTTGGTTTGAATCTATTTCCCTTTGTTTCAAAATTAATTGTTATTATACGTTATTATATCCAAAAACAAAGGAATATAACATTTTAAAATTTGGCTTAAAAACCTAGGATAAAATTTAACCAAAACATGTGTCAATATTTTTATTGCCAACTGTTTCAAAATTAAGTTTTTTTAACTAGAAGTTATGGAACTCCATTGACAACCACACCATTGAATTTTTTAAAAACTGTTTTATACAGGGATATTTTCTTTTCATAATTACTTTTTGTTGCGTCTTTGATGGAGAATATGATAATAGAGATGAGGGTGTTCTACGTTTCGAAATCAGTTCCACAAGCAACCAAAAATCATTAGATTAACAGTTAATTGTATCGCGGAAGAAATCATCTGGTTTTACTTGGATTGAGTCAATATTCTTGGATTCCTCTGTGATCCATATTTCCTTGACGTATGAAAGGTAATTACCTTCCTAAGTTATGGAGTTATTGTTTGAGAGTAAGTAGTATACCAAGAAACACTTCCTGGAAAGTTATCAGAATTTTGCTTGTGATCAAGGAAAAGGTTGATGGAAACCAGTTCGGTGAAATTATTTAGTATCAGCAATACTAATTTACTGTAGGTAGAAGAGGTTTTTGTCAAAGAAGAGTCACCAGTATCTTCGATTATACTTACTATTTCGTTGTCAGTATCTGCCCTTTATACTTCTTGCACACTAAAATCCTCGATCCTACGTAGATTGTTTAAGGTCTTTGTTATCTACGATTCTTCATACTTTCTTTTTCACAAGTATCTATGATCCTACATTCATTTTATGGTCACTGTTATCTTCGATCTTACATACTTTCTTATTCACTAGTATCTACCATCCTACAAATTCTTTGTGGTCACTGTTATCTTCGATCCAGCATACTTTCTTATTCACTAGTATCTACCATCCTACAAATTCTTTGTGGTCACTGTTATCTTCGATCTTACATACTTTCTCGGACATCAGAATCTACGATCCTACATACTTTCTTGGACATCAGAATCTGCGATCCTACATTCAATTTATGGTCACAGTTATCTTCGATCCAACATACTTTCTTAGTCCCTGGTATCTACTATCCTACAATTTTTTTATGGTCACTGCTCTCTTCGATCTTTCATTTTTCTCGGACATCAGAATCTATAATCCTACATACTTTTTTGGAAATCAGAATCTACGATTCTACATTCATTTTATGGTCACAGTTATCTTCGATTCAACATACTTTCTCGGTCACCGGTATCTTTGATTCTACATGTTATCTTGGACACCTGTAGCAACGATCCTACCTACATTTATGGTCACCGGTATCTTTGATAGTACACATTTTTGTTGGTCAACAGCAACTTGGATCCTACATACTTTCTTTGACACCAGTTTTTTTTTATCCTACATACAGACATGCAGTCTGGATTATTGACTTGGTTGAATTTTTGAAAAGTTTCAAGGATATAGCTGTAGTACCAATTAATGTATGACCATATTTGTTTGTTTTGGACCTAATTACCTGGTGTTTAACCAGTGTTTTTTTTCTGTTTTCCAATGTGAATAGGAGCTTCTCGAGCTCATCAACACCAACCAAGTCGTCGTTATTAGTGGTGAGACCGGGTGTGGAAAGACAACACAGGTAATGGAAGGTTATTGCTTACTCAGGACTGTTTGGATTATATCACAAAGTTTTTTAGTTTTATGAGTGTGTAAAACGTTGACTATGATAGCCGATTATACATTCTAACAAGTTGACAAGGAAATTGTCTCACACTGGATCAAATTATCCGGTTCCTTTGGAGATCAGTCCCGTCCATTATTATTTATGATCATAGCCACACAAATTTGACTGAGCTCAGTCAACTACCAATCAGAGGTCAACAGGCAGGCCCCTTGTGCACAGGTAAGCGGCCACTCCCTTTACCTGCTAAATTGTTTGGGTATTATTGATTTTGCTGTTTCTTCTTTAATAATTTTTCAATACTCTAAACTAGTATTTCAGGGAGACAACAGGAAAGGGGGTTTACTCTGTCGCATGGACAAATACTGTGCTCTGGGTAATATGTAAGCTCCAACCTCGAGTATAAATACAAAAAGAGCATTATAAGCCAATATATTAATCTGACCTGCATTACAGCCAACACATTGAGACATATTTGCAGGGAATGACCTTATTTTGGGGCGCACTGGTACCCCAGCATATAATACGGGAATAACCCGTATTAGTAACAACACAAAGAAGATCACCAACATCGGTTGTGCAACCTTTGGCTAACTGCTTTGATTGATCGCAATAAAGGGCAAATAACTACTCCACCGTTGGGTGCAAGCCAGGAGGGGGTGAGACCGGTAGCGGTCGATGGCACTCATTGGGATTGGGGCCAATTGGTTAAGTGCACCCTTTTTGACAGACGGCAATTTCATGCCGGACTGAAATAACTGTCTGCTCCATTGCGCATGCTCTGAGCACAAGCACTCTCTACAACCATTCCATATTGCACTAAATTCACCGTTGCCATGTAGATAACACCTTATAATAGTGTCAGGTTAGTAGGCAGGGAGACGGGTCTTTTAGTCACACTTTATATAAAGGCCCTGACACTCACCTTAAGTGAGGGCAGCTCTATTGTCCATTGCGAGACCATCACATGCTTGCGCTTACAAACAGGTGCACGACTGGAACATAGGGAAACAAAACAACCTGAAACTAAAACACATTGACAACAAGTTTAACTCCAATCAGCTGGACCCCACAGTGTCATGGAAGCTATAGTTCTAATGAACCGTGTGCAAGATAGGCCGTTATCATCTAGGGACACAACAGGAAATGAGATTAATTATAAGCCTGATAGCAGTTGCATACCGCTTTCCTGATAATCTGCTTCATATGCATATATGCGTTTTCTTGCTTTGCCTTAGCTTCTTTTAGCCAAAAACAGTTAATATTGAATTGCAGTTTTGTCAAAGTTTGCTATTGAACCCAAAAGCAGAAATTTCTAACCACTTTGCACTTTCTCTTTTCTTAAGGTTGCGCAGTTTCTTCTCGATGACGCAATCGAGAGTGGTAACGGCTCTATTTGTCGCATTGTCTGTACACAACCAAGGCGTATCAGTGCAATCTCGGTACGTTATGATCATTAAGCGAGTTTTAACAATCCGGTGTGAAGTAAGATAATTATATTTGGTTGTAGTCTTGGTTTGTAGATATATGCTTTTTTAACGATCTTCTGATGAAGGAAAAGCGTTGTGTCATACATCTCCTTTGAAGAACCAATTATATACTAACGTTAACCAGTTTGGTATTTTTTGTTGGATTACTATGCGATTATATCTTTGCAACTTAGGCTAATCTTATTAGTCCAACTCGTTCTTCTGTCTTGCTAAACGTCTGCAGGTAGCTGAGAGAGTAGCATCGGAAAGAGGGGAGAGGTGTGGAGAAGGGAACAGTGTTGGTTATCAAATCCGACTCGAAAGGTGAGTTGAAGCCGGTTTGTATTTGATTTATCTAACATCTGATCTTACGCCATAATGTCCGGCGAAAAAACTTAAGAAAACTGTTTGTTCACTCTGTTGCCAATCAGCCTGTAAATTGAAGCCTTCCTTTCTACCTCTCAAACCTGCTTAACTAACAGGGCTCTTCCTGTTTTCTACAGAATATCTTATATGCAACAGGAAATGTCATGAACGCTATCTAAACAGATATAACATTGATAGCGGTAAAGATAACTTGTGAATCCTAACTCCATGATATAATGCTTCAGATATTTTGGTTTGTTTCGATTTTTATTGAAACTGAACGGAGTGTAAAACTTCTTTTGTCTAGTTTTTGTTCGCATTACTTATCAAAGTGTACACACCCCCAGGGCGTGCAGCTCAATTTAGAAATAATTTTGGAGTGTTGTGTTTCAGCAAAATTCGTGGATTAATGGATTTTGTTAGGAATAATCAATATTTTGTTTCGATTGTAGTAAACTTCCACGGTCCCAAGGTTCCATCTTGTACTGTACAACTGGTATAATGTTGAGGTGGCTGTTGGCAGACTCGTGAGTATGAATACAGTCCACAGTTAGTAGAGGGCAGTTGTTATAAAGCTATACTAAGAAAACCGTTGGCAGAACCCTACGAATGGAGACTGTACAACCATAACTATAAAGTACTAAACAGTTATTCGCCGAAGGCGAAATGAATATCTGGTGGATAATTCCCGAGACGAATTATTAATCACCCAGATACTCACTAAGCCTGAGGCAAATAATTGTTTCAGGAAAATTACTCAGGTGATTACAGAGAAAAAAAATAGTCAAGCGAGAAATGGAAAAACGCAGTTGTGTTTTTGTGTTTTTATTAATTCGAATTGCCGTGTGTCGTTGCACAGCAGGAGGTTTGCCCCCGGATTCAGCAATTGGGGCTAGTTGACAGCATGAAGCTTTTTTTTTTTGTCCGTATTGTTTGACTCTATAAGTAAAAAAGCGCGGATTTTTTTCTGTTTCAACAGCCTTCTGAGGAGTATAAGCCACTTAATCCTTGATGAAATTCACGAGCGGGACCTTTTGTCCGATTTCTTGATCATCATCGTTAGGGATCTGTTGCCATTAAGGTATGTCATAATAAAACAGGTCCTTAAAGAAACATCTGTGTAATCTGTGACATTCAGGGAAACATCTCTAAATACCTAATAAGTACAACCTGGACATACCACATTTTCAGGTTTCAGATTTTTTTGTGGTAGAAGAGTTTAGCTAATTAAAAGTTTTACTAGTGATGTATAACATATATTTAAAGGTTAAAGTTGCTCAATACACGTCCTAACGATAGCTAAGTTTTGATCGACTGAATAAAGGTGATAGTTTAATCACCGTAGGGAGTTTTTAAAGTTCTATTAAAGCAAACTCTTCAAAATAGTTTAAACTATCTAAAGTTGAAGTTTGACCCGTGTAACTTCCGCTTAGACACTTGTTATCGGTTTTTAAAATAAATTTGGCAGAGGGTTTACGAAGACAAAACGCCTGTTTTTGTGTCAAAACTGTGAAAACTTTTTAAGCTTTTTTATAGCTGATTTCACTTGGTTTGAAAGGCGGGGGTTCAATCGAACTTTCCCGGTCAAATCCATATGAACATGGCGAAGTTTGCATCGATGGTGGCCCAGTGAGTGACAGGAGAAATTCACAAAGCCGTGTATGTTTATTTATTGCTGTTTTGTACAAAAGGAGCATTTAACATGTTTCTCTTTTATAGGCCTGACCTCAAACTCGTTCTGATGAGTGCGACATTGAACGCAGAAATGTTTTCTGCATATTTTGGTAAGCGTATAACAATCTAAAGCCAAAAATACCGAAGTTCTTGTTTGTCTCCAAGTAAAGGCATATGTCATTTTTGGTTGACAAGGAAATCACTTTTGTACTTAACGTTTCTGTGTTGACTATCGTGTATATCAAAGAAGCATTTACTTTGGAGAAGGAAGGAAAATTATAAATCATTTATTTGGTTGATAAAGCAATCTTCTTAACATTTTTAATTGTTTTTGTTGTGAAGTTGGTGTTTCTCAACGAAGCCTTTATTTTTGAGACAGAAGTCATTTTTTGTTGACAAGGTTTTGTTTTTGTTTCTAACCTGTCTGTGTTAATTACCATGTATCTCATATAAGCAATTATATTTTGGTTGACAAAGGAAGCGTGCTTGCATTTAATGTTTCTGTGGTGACCATGGTGTTTCCCAAAGAAGCTTTTACTTCGATGACGGAAGTAAAGATGAACTGTCTTCTGATTTTATTTGGCCGTTGTTGAATTCAAGACGAGGTTTTTGCCCTGCAAGAATGATTTGTAAAACCATTGTATATAACAAGTAATTATTATAGATGTTTGTAATGCTTTCAGTGTGTACTGAAAAACGTCGCGTTATTTGCCTCTTTGCAATCGCTTTGTTTTCTAGGTAACTGCCCTATGGTTACCATTCCTGGATTCACGTATCCTGTCAAAGAAATATTCCTGGAAGAGGCAGTTGAAATGACGAGGTTATTTTCTTTTGTTGTTTGGTAAACTCTGTAGTTGTTCCTTTTTTTGTGTGTGTAGTACCGTTATATCATAAAAACGGAGTTTCCTACTACTGCTTGTGAAGTTTATAAGAAAGAATATGCTTTAGAAGAAGCACAGAGAGAACACAACATTTATGCAGTTTTGTCCTTTATTTTCCAGTGGCAATTTTGAACAAACTCACAATTAACTTTAAAAAAAACATAGTTACATGTTTAATACCTCTTCAAGGAAAAATCCTAACATAGGAACTTCAACATGTGGTATAGAATATACAATAAAATACTTAGGTGTCTTAATTGACCTTTAATGTTACCATTGTAATGAATGCAAAATAAAAAAATCACAAATCTGAATGTGGCAAGACCTCATTCGAACCTGTATTGTGCGTCCTAATTTGTTAACCATGTTTTGTTTTTGCAGGTATTGGTTGGATTCTCAGAGCAGCCAGTTTAGAAAGCCAGATCGAGGTAGACGAAAGAATTGGGCGAAGGACCAGAGATTGAGAAAGGGAAATGCATGGCTAGAGGACACTGGAGATGATGAAGAACTTCAATGGAAAGAGTACATGGGTGTTATTAGCTCAAGGTTCGACATTCTCTTGACGTTTTTGGTATTCAAGGCTTGTGTTTTTGGTTTATCTTTGTGACTGCAGCAACGGAGGGGAGAGAAGATCAGCATTTCAAGAAATCTTGTCAGTTTTGTCCTTTTTTATTGATAACTTCGTAACATGTCAAGCAGTTAGTCAGTAATTTGAACAATTGTAATTTTTATGAAAATGACTCCTTGTGAAGTTTAGTGACCCCTGATCTACCTTGAAAAACTCTTGGAGAGTATCCAGAAAATATATGGAAAAATCCTTCAAAACCACCAGGGCTGGGCTATTCAAAGGTTGGATAATTTAAGCCCTGGTGAAGCCAAAAATCAAGCTCTATGGTTACTGCCCTTGTAAAATACTATTTAGATTCTTTACAGTAAAAAGTGGTCAACAACAACAGCTCAAATCAGTCTCTGTCAGTTTCATCACCTTGATGCCCGTCGCTTGTATACTGGTCTGGTCTGCCATGGAGGGGCCCTCCAGTCTGCCATTTAGGGGGCTCCAGTCTACCATTCAGGGTGTTCAAGTCTGCCATGCAGGGGGCTCAAGTCTGCCATGCAAGGGGCTCCAGTCTGCCTCTCAGGGGGCTCCTGTCTGCCATTCAGGGGACTCCAGTCTGCCATTCAGGGGACACAAGTGTACCACGCAGGGGACTCGGGAATTTCTATCAGGTCTAAAATGAGGACAATGTACTGTCGCCTGTTAAATCTTAAACTGGTTCGACTTTCGCATCTTCTCAGATACTTATTAACACCACATCGTATAGCAAGGCTTAACATCTGTTTGGGGACGTTTTCATCCAAATTTTATTTTTGAGGGAAAATGGACATTTGCACTGAACAATCTAGAACTTTCTTCATTGCTGTACCTATATGTATGTTATATAAAAATGTTGCTGAAATTGGCTGGTTCGGAGTACGTTTGTATATACGTACGCAGTTCCAAGACTATTTTTTAGAAACAAAAGAAACTACAGTTTTTGACTTTTTTTAAGAAACAAAAGAAATTACAGTTTTTTGTTTTCAGTACAGATATAACATTAGACTAACACGTTGACTCTTCACAAACATTTTAACACCGACTAGATTCTACACTTACTGACAGCTGTAAAAATACTGCATGTAATGCAATTGTTCTTGTTACTCTAGATCATATTATAGCTTGACTGGAAATGCTTTATTGAAATTACGAACGCTCTTTTATTTTAGGTTTTCTTCCGAAACAGTGAAAACTCTAGAGAATATGAGTTATGACAAAATAGATTTCGATCTTGTAGTGAAGGTCATCACCCACATATCTTTGCACATGGAGGTAAGTACTATTTACGACAAAAACACAAAGAGAACCAAACTCTTTTATAGCAGGCATTGTTGGATAAAACTTTAGATTTGAAAAATTTATGCACATCCAAACACAGGTAGAGGTTATTTTTTGTAAAAAAACAAATTTCTCCTAGTGTTGTTCCTTTCAGTTGCTAGCCGGCAAATTAAGTGGTAACCTAAATAATTTTGCCCTCTTTATTTTTAAAACAGATGAGTTTTTATGAGTTTGTGCAACTCAGTTTTTCCTAGCCATTGATGGCTAGTTTTGGAAGTTTTGATATTCCTTGCTTTACCTAAGCTGAGTTAACTTCAAAATACTTCTTTGTTTTGATCAGGACGGTGCCATTTTGTGTTTCCTACCTGGCTGGGATGACATAACCAAGTTATACGACAGCTTGCAGAGTAATCGTATATTCTCCTCAGGTAAACACAAAATAAAGTAGATTAACCTTTTATCAGTTTTTACCTTTTGGTTTTGCGAATGCACCCAAAACATTTGTTTACCACTGTGAACTTCGTACAATAGATGAGAGTTTTTATCTCCAAAGCAGGTACTTTTCTGTAACGAGCTTTTCACACCAACGATCAACCGTTTACCTCTAGTAACAACTTCTTGGAATTGAAGTTTATAATTTATTTATCTTCTTATTTTGTAGAGAAGTTCCTGATAGGTCCACTACACTCAATGTTACCAACTTCCAATCAACAACAGGTGATTAAGTATGAGCTACTAGTTAAGTATACTGTGGCAATTCTTTTTCTGTTGCGATAAAGGACATTGTAATGCTAGGACATGCTAAAGGTTTTTAATTACTTGGAATTGACGTCGAGAATTATTTTTTATGTAATCTTTGGTCGAACTCTTAAGTGGCAACGTGGCTTAGCGGTTAGCAAGTTTGACCAAGGGCAGTGAGTTCAAACCCCTGCAAGACCACTGTATTGTTTCCAGTAAACTCATCTGTATAAACGTGTACCTACTTCTTCTATGGCATAACCTGCGATTCATTAGTGCCCGCCCCAAGGGGATTCAAAGACTCTCGTCCGCTTAACAACACGTAAACCGGTGATATGAGTCGGTCTAATAGGCCACAAACCTCGAGAAAAGATTTTGGTCGAACTGTTTACTCTATTTAGAGTTAAATGTTTAGTTTTAGTTACACCAATGTTGACAGATTTTATCAATCATAAGATACTACTGCCATTGTGGCAAGATGAAGTCCGTTTTCCTAAAGGATTCTTGAAAACTTCTTCTTTGAAAAAATATAAAACCCTACCAATTCTCATATGCAGTTATCTCTAGTTTGTTGGACATAATAACTCGTACTGCCGTAAATTACCGAGTATAATTCGTAAGGTGAGTTACGATCCCGAATTTTTTATTTTTTATATTTTTTATGGTCCAGAATTTTTTCCATTCCTATCGCCCAAGCATGGAGAACTAGGGTGGTAGTTTGTGGTAAGGACCGACCAGTGAGGTTAATTATAAGATATCTATAATATGGCTTTTAAAGACAATAACAGCTTTTTACTGTAGCGATGTATATGGTAGGTTATGGGCCTTTAATTGACCAATCACAGTGTGCGAAATTTGGCAAATTTTTGTTTTTACAGGTTTTCGAAAGGCCACCCCCAGGAAAACGCAAAATTGTCATAGCAACCAACATTGCAGAAACAAGGTACAGCGTTTGTTCGCTAAACGTGGTAGTATTCGGGAAGACCTAGCCTACCGCGTTACCTCCTTTTTGGGATTTGTGTTATCGTGGTGTTTTCGGTCACACATAGTGTGCCTCGGTAAATCCATAAAGTTAGCGCCAAGTTCCATGCACGCGTTCATCCGTGATGGAGAGTGTTAAGCCGTGGCTACACGGTGCAACATTGCCTGCAACGTGGCGCGCAACGGGAGAATTTCACCGTGTAGCCACATTTGAAATTGTACCACGCAACGTTGCGCGAAGTAGAAACCGATCCTACTCCTGCAACATTGCAAGTAACGGTTTCGCCGTGTGGCTACACGAAGGGTTTCAGTTGCGCGCAACGTTGCATGCAATGCTACATCGTGTAGCCACGGCTTATGATGCAGCTTGCGTTCTGTCGCTCGTCATAACAGATAGATTTAGCAAAGACAACGCGGCGGCGTGACTTCTGTTTAGGTGCGCGCACTGAGCTAGAGATTTTGAAAAGACGTCACGTTGTAAACACAACACGAAAGAGAAAGAGAAAGAGAAAACAAAGACTTCGCATGTGTTTTCTCAGCACCACTGTCTCTTACTGCGTTCAGTACCTGCATGCAAAGCGCAGTTTTTTCATTGAGCTCAGAGATATTTTTTGGGTGCTTTCGCGTCCACAAATGTGGTTTCAAAAGATGCCAAATGACAGATACCTGGATCAGCGGTGGAAAAAAGAACTTCAGAGTCGCACGAGGAACGTTTGAATACTCATGCCAATTTGATGTTTGTTCCTATATCTGACAAAAAGATCTGTTGTGCGATTGCGATAGACCTTGCTAAATGAGGAATAGCGGTGAAAAAAACTATCAAAATTTTTTATGGCTCTTGAGATATTAACATTTCAAGTTCTCAAAGGATGACGTCATGTACGGTTTCGACAAATTTTCGTTTTATTTCAACTTGCTGCCAATCCATTAACTTTGGATAGATTTGAACCTACCTCGAGATACATCAGCAGCCCAAGTTTGGCTTGAGTACATGCAAAGGTTTTGGATTGGCAGCGGGACATCATCAATTGGGACTTTAAATTTTATTATCTCAAGAACCATTAAATACTTTGATAATAATTTTTTCTCCGCTATTCTTAGCAAAAATTTATCTTGCATTGATGCTGTAAATAGAACTTAAATATTGGTTTTCTTAGAGTTGCTGGTCAATCTTGTTTACTCAATACAAAAATGCCTTGTTGCTGTAAGGAGATTTTAGATATCGAAAATTTTGTTACTTGATTGACAGCGTTAGAGCTTACAGTTGTTAACAAATGTTCCTCTTTCCCAGTATTACAATAGATGATGTAGTGTTTGTTGTCAACTGTGGAAAAGTGAAAGAGAAGGTGCGTTTCTAGTGATTTTCAATTCCTTGACGATAAAGTAACAGAGTGTTTTATAATTACTTACTGTACTTTTGCCTCATATATTAAACATGCAAACAG
>JAOBAT010076886.1:0-20372 GCA_026413305.1 Hydrozoanthus tunicans | reverse complement strand
CCCCCCCCCCCCCCCCGACTCTCTATATTGGGGTGGTAGGTATGACTGTTGCACTTTTAGCTATAGAGTTTAAATAGTCAGTCGATATTTTTAGGAAATATGTGCTAAACCAAGAGCCTGGTATTTCTATATAGGGTTGAAAAAATGCGAAGCTATAAGACTGCTCGAAGTCTCGTTTTAGCGAACTGATAAAAAGTTAGTTAAAAGTCTTGGCGAAAATCGTACTGCATATCACGTTCAGCACAACACGAGAGAAATTACTGCCGACCCGCTAGCTACCCAGGGAAAAGTGTCACTCTTGATTGCTGTATTTTAGGGTGATTTTTTATACTGAGAGGTTTATTTTAGGGTGGAAAATTTTATGCCTCGGCCGTTTTTTAGGGTATTTTAGGGACTTTTTCATCTCGGAGTACCTTTTGGGCAAACTTCACCTCCGTTGGTGGTCTTCAATTGTTGTTCTTGATATACTTATTGAATAAAAATGAAAAAGATGAAAAGAGTTTGAAGTTTTTTTCATAACTTGGCAATAGTTATGAAATAATTTTTTACAGCAAGGGACAACTAACAAATGGAGTTCAAAAAAAGGAAACGAAGTTGAAAGAAATAATTCCGCACGGTTTCCGAGGCACGACGAAGCGTAACAATTTCCTTGTTTACATGATCATAATTGACTGTAAAAACATTTTCCCTCTCTTATTAGCTCACAAACAACAGAAGTACGATGGCTTTCGGATAATTTTTATTTATTTACCCAGTTCAAAGTTGTACAACTCGAAACACAAAATTTTAACTTTTGTCAGTTCTTACTCAAAATTAGAATTACAAATTTCTGAATAAAAATAAAATATAATAAATACAAAATAAGTATTTTTACACCTCTCTTCTTGTCTTTTAGTTTGTCACATAAATAGTGTCTATTACAGATATGGTTTGATACTTGATTAGTGGTGGAAATTTTGATTTTATCTCTTAGTCATTTAATTTTCTTACTTCAAATTGTGCTATGTATAAAAATATATATCTGCTTGCGTTGTCAGTATATACACTAGTTTTACATTGAGCAATTAAGTTGTGTTGTTTTCCAATTCACTTATAAAAATCTAATTCTTTCGTATTTGTAAGTTTCATGGTAATTCCCAGATAGCTTGCAAGCCATTCGACTTGAATTCGAGAACGAATTAAATAACGAAATGCAGTACATGCACAAATATTGAAGTGTAAGAGCTTTGAAACAGAATTACACTAACGAAGAATTAATATCAAACTAACTATAGCTAATGCGTATCTTTTTATAAAAAATCACGTTTCTGTTAACTTAAATTTAAACGCAGGTGCGCCGAAAAAAAATTTCCCTGCTATAGGCGAGTTTTTGTTTGCATTTCTTGCCTCATAAGCCAAAACTTTTCAACTCAGCTACAGAAGCAAAGTTTCTGAATAATGAAATGTTTCTGCAAAACAAACTTCCTTTAAAAATATAAAATTGACATGCTGGGTTATCTATCCATGAGGTGGTTTCAAATTTGGAAATTTTACAATTGTTCTCTTATTTTGATAAGCATTCTCAAGTTTTAATGTCAGATGTTGTAAATATTTGTTCTTTGTGTGCTAATGAAGCAAAATGTAAACAAAGACGTCACTAGAAACTGGCCTATAAACAACAAGAACTTACGTAGCTCAAAGCAAAATTAAAAATTAAATAGGTTTTAAACTTGTATTCTTTTCAGAGGAAAAACAACTTACTAAGAAAAACGGCGACAACTACTGCCAACAAACTTGGTAGTGCAATCTGTGCAGAAGACTCGATGGGTGAAATTTTACCATCGACAAGTCCCTCAGGTGAACAACCCATCCAGTAAGTGGATATCTTCTGGGGGTACTTAGACGGTATGGTGTCGGTGAAATCATCATAGCCGTAGTATTCAAGGCCTTTGAAGAAGTAGCTCTTGCCGTTTTTCCACTGCAGGGCAGCATCAACGTCATTGGGAACTCCCCAGCCGTCGCGGATCAAGCGGGGATAGCCTGGGTCGACCGATTTCCTGACGTCATTGTAGCGCCAGTACTTGTCTCCTTTGAAGAAGTACGCCCGGCCGTTTCCTCCCCAAACTAAGGCCGCGTCCATATTTTCCAAATCCTTCGGCAGGTTCAGCTCCGCACCGGTAATTTCAAACGGCCCTCGTACAAATTTTCGACCTTTGAATTCCCAGTACCTAACAAACAACGAGAAAATATCGATTAATTACTGAATAACCATTGTTTCAACATTTTTGTAATTACACTTTTTTTTAATTAAGAACCAGTAAAATTTTGCCCAGGCTCAATGTTCTTATTTTTTTCAACAACTTGTGGCTCAAATTGTTCTTATTTTGTTCTTACTGCAATATATATCGACTTCATATCAATAAAGTGTCGTTCTCCTGTTGCCCGGTGTTTTCCATATATGGTATACGCGCGCTTCCATATTTGTAGATGTTAATATGTCAGTTCTCTGGGTGATGACTGCTTGCTACGTTGATATTGTTATTTTTTCTTTTTACACTCATTTTGCTATTTTTTCTTTTTTTTTTTAAGTTTTCATTTCAGCCTCAAATTGTTCTTAATTTGTTCTTATTTTCAGGCGATTTGAAGCTCACTGTTCTTATTAAGTGTGTTCATAATAAAAAGTGTAATGCAATCGACCCTTGAAATTATTAGCAACTGTTAAACCATTTCAATTAATCAACCTATATTAGTCTTATAATGCTGATTTACTGGTGAATGTGATAAGTGGTCTGTATACAGCTAAGGTTTTGGTTTTTAGACAAGTCTTTCTACAAATGAATCCGATTGTGTCATGAAAAGCTTGAGTAGGATAAATAAGATTGAGGGCATGTACGTTTGCGTGTATGTAAGTAAGTATATATACTTGTCCGTATATATAAAGTACACATATACTATGGATTTATATTATATTTAAAAAAATACGTACGTAGTGGATCAATTAAAAACCACTACCACTCAAATCTCGCTCAGCATTTTTGGATTATCAAAACGTTTTGTATACCTTTCAGTTTCATAAGGAAGTCAACTTTAAAACGAGGACGAAACGCTTACTTTGAGCCTTTGAAAAACAATGTGGTCTTGTCAGCGCGAGTGATGGCTGCATCAAGGTTGCCAGGCAACACGGGCCAGTAGTCGCTGATCTTCAAGGCGCCAGTCCACTGCCCCTGGTCTGAGATAGGCCAAAAGTGTTCCCCTTTGAACGCGTACGTATAGCCGTCCTCGGCGTAGACCATCACATCAACAGGAGTGTTACAGGTCTGGGGAGCGCCTGGCAGTTCTGTTGGCGGAGGCTGAGTGTTAGGGGCGGGGGTCTGGGGATGAACATCTGGTTTTCCATACAGCTGCTGAATACCGTTAATGTCATCTTGATTGAGCTTCATATCCGGGACATAGCCTCGGTAGAAAGGATACATGATCGCGCCGTCCACTTGGGAGTGACTCAGTCCTAGGCTGTGACCGAACTCGTGTACAGCAACCCAGAACAGGTTGATTCCAGAGCTGGTGCGTAGGGTGAAGGTTTCGTCCTCATCAAAGTGCGCGTCACCAGAGATACCCTTGTTGTTATGGGGATAGAAAGCATGAGCCAGCGTTCCTCCTTGACCGTCGAACGGGTAGCCATCTCCATGGTAACCGCTGATGAATTTGATTTTGATGTCAGCATTGTCGTTACTTGTTTCGGTGAAAGTTAGGGGAACGACTTTAGCCCACATGTTCAAGGCGTTTACGATTGTGTCGTGAGTCTCCTGCCGTGGGAGGTCTGGGGTGTAGTTTAAAATCTTGAACGTAAGATCCTGGAGGACGAAAATAAGAATTATGTTATATCAAATTTGTCAATAAGTCTTACAGATATTTAAAAAGGCATGGCGAGCTATCTTTTCTTTTAATTACTGTAACCAAAACGGAAATTTTAAAGTTAAGAATTTAAGAAACTCCAGGCTGATCGTTCTACTTCTACGTAATTAAGAGTTAAGTCAAACTCAAAGATCAAATTTTGATACACTTTTATTAAATGGCGTCGAATATTACTTTTTGAACTTTAAAAAGTTATTCCGCCCACTAAAAATAAACATAATTCAATTTTAAGTCGAAATTACTAATCTGAATGTACCTTCTTGTTCCATTTGCTCCCTTGCAAAGCATATCTTCGCTTTCTCCTCATTTTGTCAGAGGGCCCAAAATCGCTAAGACCGCATCTTGTCTTGTGAGTCATGTCAATTGTTTTCTCGTCCGACAAATCGCCATTCTCGGGTATTCCCGCCACACTTTGAAAAAGACGAACTGCGTCGCGTAGTTCTTTGTCTGTTCGCATTTTTCCCAAGCGTGGGTCGGGCTGGGACAAGTATCCATATTTGATGAGATATTCCTAAACACGAACGATACGCGAAAACCGTTAGTTGAAAACACCGCAAAGTTCAACTGCACTTACTGTTAAATCAATATTTAAACTTAAACAATTTCAACTGGCCTTGGCCAAGTTCACTTGGAAATTTTCATAAAACTTGTTAACAAGGCAAAAAAGTTGTCGACATGTTACACGAATTTAGTCGAGATTAAACTTGTTGGGCTTCTTCAACTAAAAACACTCGTTGAATCCAAGCCGTTTTTTTGTTAGAAATTCTTAATCCAATCAGCGATACCTTTTTTTCATTAATTTGATGGCTTTCGCCTAAATAAATGTTTTCTTTTCAAAAAATAGAAATGACATAGTTAGCCACGAAAACTTGTAAACTGAAAATGAAATGAAATAAATGTTTTCTTTTCAAAAAATAGAAATGACATAAATAGCCACGAAAACTTGTAAACTGACAACACTTTAAATAGTTATGAAATTTAAGCATGATACTTCTCAACTAAATTCTGAATTGAGAGCTGCTGAGTTATACTTTACTCTCAAAGCTAGTACCATGCTCTATTTTAGCCTGGTTTCGAACTTTTGTTTAAACAATTGTTAAATAGGTCATGCAGTACAATGACACATGCAGTGTTGTTCTACCAAATAGAAATTTCCAAGCATACTAAGCTAATAGAGAAATGTTATAGTAACTATTATATAAATATATAAGCATATAAATAATCTTAATACCCTTCAAAGTCATTGCGGTTGTAGTTTCGAAATTATTTTCCTTTTCCAACAGTAAAAAGTATCGTGGTTCCGTTTTCGAGGCAAACTGAGAGAAAATATCAACTAAAGTTAACTATTGTCCGAGATTGGTCAATAGAAAGGCTATGATCACGTACATGAAACTACACTTCAGGGCTTTTGCATGAGAGGAAAAAGTCTCTCGGCGCTGTGGTTGTGGTAGAGGATACTTCATAGTTTTAGCTTCAAGGGTCAGTACTTGAAGCAATTCAACTTACCACCAGATGGGCTTGTTTCCGTGCCGTCACAGGGCTGCAATTGACCGCTGCAAAAGCCGTAGCTAGAAATACCAATATATACTGCTTTGAAATCATCTTGTTGACTTTCAGTGAGGAGGTCGGAATGTATTCTTTCTAGGTCAGTGTTCTTTCTTCTGTATGAATTGAAAGTGTGCCGTAATGGGCCGCTCCGTGCTGCTTATATGCCCTGAACCGCAGTGATGGCCGTACAAAAAGGTTGTGGCTTTGTGACGCAACTCGCACTGTGATGGAAAGGAAGGCGGGTAGGTGGTGTTTTGTGACACTATAAACACGCGTAGCACCTCTGATAAAAAAGCAGCTTGGCTCCGATTCTTTTGACCAAATATGGAGACGCTACCCAAAAATGACGTGATTCCGGTTCGGGGACCAAAGTGCGAACAAGAAAAAGTTTGAAACTTTACAATATGAAAGCTTCATAAATCGGTGCGTGGTGGAAAAAAGCTAAACAAAGTTGTGGTCGAACCGTTTACAACCATTATCTGCTGAAATGCAGCCATATTCGGTGATGTTAGTTTGCAATTCAAATTTTAGGGACTTTTGAAGTATATCAATGAAGTTAACTTCCGTAAAGATAAATTTCAAACTGTTACTTTATGAAGGACATCAGCTGAAGAAGTGCTTCATGTATAAGCAAAGTAGGCAAATATTCACACATAATGACCAGTTATGCGAGATTAAAGGCGAAAATTAATGCGCACGTTTTCGCTGTTTGTTCATCTCAAGTCGCCAGCGCTTAGGCCTTGACATTTCAAAATCTGGTATTGTCTCTCTGTGATTCCTGTGTTACGAAACTTTCACAGCTACATGATAATATGCATTTACATTCTGTGCGTAAAGCGATTCAGGATGCGGTTTGCATTGGTCCCCATTGTATAATGCTTGAACTCACGGGTCAATTAGTAAAGTAATTTTTGTTTGTTGGCCTATCAAGCATGAAGAAACAAACTCAATATTTGGAGTTGAGTTTTTTTATTATTCCTAGCAGAAGCGATACAGCTAGTGGGTGCCGTTTCTTTACCTTCTTTTGTTCCAGTCTCAAAACGAAAAAGCTTGCTTATCAGTTTGTACCACGGTAAAATTAATAACGAAGTATTTTGCATTAGAAATATTCGTACACATTCGTCTCGCTCTTCAGCACTTTAATCTCAGCAGGATGGTTAATGTTATGTAGATAGCCCGAAGGCGTAACTGACTTACTTTTTGTCTTTTTAAGGGAAGCGGAAATCGTTTCTGCGTCAGAAATAAGAAGTAGCTAGATAACTGAACGACAAAGGGTATTCCCCTACGTACATCGATAGATATGAAAAAATTCTTCTTTCCTTATTCTTAAAAGCAGTCGAGCTCGCCTGATTTCTTATATCAACAAATATAAATGTAATAAATACGAAGATAGAACGTACATTTTAAGCTCTTGGGAGAAAAGATTGAGGTTTTTCGAAATACTATTAATTTGGCGGTTTTTCGAACTTGATCCCTTGCCTCGAAACGACAAATGCGTAACACGATTTCCTTATCTTAAATTTTGTCGTCAGTTGAAATTTCATTTGGTTAAAAAATGGATTGTAAAGTCGTGTACACACTTTTTTGTAAGAACCAGTGGATTTAACTTGGCCAAGGCTCACTGCTTTTTGAGCCTCCACTGTTGGTTTAGCTAAGTGAGATTTAGATTGGATAAAAGCTAGGCCTAAGGTATTGCAATACATGTATTGAAAAACGAATTATGAGGAACTATTACTTCAGGGCAAGTAGACGCGTATAGCGTATAATTTGAGGCATGAATTGATTGAAAGGGAAAAAATGCGAATTCCTTCTTACATCTAGCTGTTTTGTTAATTTAAA
Source organism: Hydrozoanthus tunicans (assembly GCA_026413305.1). Lineage (NCBI taxonomy): Eukaryota > Metazoa > Cnidaria > Anthozoa > Zoantharia > Hydrozoanthidae > Hydrozoanthus > Hydrozoanthus tunicans. Next base: position 13,094 of record JAOBAT010076886.1, on the reverse strand, counting down.
GATCGACGGAAGCTCGGTAAAGATTTAGGAAATTAGAAAAAGCTATCGAGCCCGAGCTTCGGTCTGTTCTTAAATTGTTCGCAACTGATTCTTTATTTCTTGCCAATCAGCATCAGAGCCTCCTTGCTCTTATAAAGTTGCTTTTATATAAAAAAAAGAGTATAGTTAATCCAAGCGTAACTTTTTTCAATTTTATGTAATCAGTTATGAACTAAGGTGTGGCTTCTTGCCTCCTACGCTCAAGTTTTGATCTTAGTCCCGGGGTTCGCTGCCGCATTTCCTTGAAAAGTAACGTAGAAGTAACGCAGTTCCTGTAATAATTGTTGGTCACACGTACACTAAACTCGTTGGCGTCACGCCTCACGCCGAATGAATTCATTTCATCAAAATTGAAGCTGAATATATTGTTTACGTTAATTTTTTTTTGTTTTTAGTACTCGGACTGTATTTTGACTTCAGTTTGATGACTTTGCGTTCTTAAGTTTACTGTGGCCATTAGGACCGGACGGACAAGAGCAACTGTAATTCTATACGACGAACATCGGCTTAGGAACATTCTAGACTCGTACAGCCAACGCGGTTTTATTTTTTTGTTATATTTTTATAAGGTCAAATATACTGGTTATTCAGAATCAGATGTGGGTGCCGTTTGTTAGTTGGCATTTCTTAATTGAGAAAACCGAAGCAGGTATAGTCAGTGCAAAGTTATACAAACAAGGATTTGCAACTGACAAGGGTACTTTTGCAACGATTTTCCTATGTTTAAAAACACCAACAACAACAGTCTAACGGCGACATTCACTTTTAGGAGAATTTACAGCCCGCTTTTGATCTTAATCTACACATATATATACGCTCAATCTCATTTTCGCTAAATTTCTTCGACGCTTCGTACTGAGAAACTTCAGTTTTATACTGAAAAAAATGACCCAAAATAAATGAAAAGGTATCATATAGTAAATAAGTTGAAATTATAACTCTAAGAATTTTAATCGGGTCCTCATTTTTCGAAACACAAGAAAATGAGGAAAGATTTTTTGAATGTTGAATGCATGACCAATTAAACTTTTCTGTTTTCCTCTTTCGAATACTAGTTAAGACTGAATATTTTCGTTAACTCTAGTTTACTACATGCTTTTTTACAACTGACAACTTTATAAGAACGACGAGCCTCAGATCGGCCAAAATTTAAGAACAGGCTGAGGCTCGGGCTCGATAGCTATTTCGAAACTTTACCGAGCTTCGACATGATTTGCAGTTTCGCTCTTTTAATCAGTCATTGCTTCAAATTATTCGCAGTACACGTATATGTACTTGCCCCAAAGTTAGTCCTTACAATTTGTTTTCCAATACATATAAATTGCAATACCTTAGTTTAGTTTTTATTCGATTTAAACCACACTTAGAACCAAGAACAATTTAAGAACAATTTGAGGCTTGAAACGCCGAAAAATTAAGAACAATGAGCCCCGGAAAAATTTACTGGTTCTTATAAAACAAGCGTGTAGCTGACGTTCAGTTACTGTGAGCTCACTTAGTGGGTGGCTTCTCCTAAATTGTTCAACAGATTGGTACAGGATTTAATGGAGCCGAAACCAATCGAAAAAATAATTGTGTAATTGCACTCAGTTTGGGAAAAGTAACTGTTTCAGCAACAAATTTGAATAATACTTTCTTTAAAACTCAATATACTGCTTTAACAAGGCATAGGGGGACATACTGTTGCGGTTTAGTTTGAAGTTAAACGCCTGCATGTGTAGGGTAAATTTAACTTTGTTTCAATTCTAGAAAGATCAGTATACTTTTAATTTTTTTAATAATAACCGAGGGGCCGGACGGACATGAGTGAGTCTTTTCCGGCTTCCCACACTTGCTCGACTGTTACAACTGTTGTACCTAATTGCAAACTAAAAGAATTAAATCGAAATGAGCATAAAAAATGGCGTTGATGAGAAATTCCTCTAAGGCTTCGAAAATTAATATTAACTAGTCTTTGAATTTGAGAAAAGCTGAAAAATCCTGTATTAATTTTATGTGCAATATAAATGTATATACATGTTATAATGGATAGCAAGCATTCGGCCTTTCGCAGTACTCACAGTTTGGGGCTCTGTTCGATACACACTCTTTTTTTAATAGAATGTACTTTAAATTACGAATCTTGGCTGAAATTTGACAAATTTTCAAAACATTTTAACACTAATGCCGAGGCTTATAGATATTATCATTTGCATGCATGCATGCCTTTGAAAAAAAAACACATTACCGAACAAAGTCCAGATTTGAATACTTTTTTGCTTTCTGGCTCATATAGCTTAACATTAACTTTAACTAAAAAAGCGATATTTTCTTGAAAGTAGGCAAAATTGCAGCTCCGACAAGTAACAAAAGCAAAGCCAAAGGAAATCAAAGAGGCGCCAACAGACGAGAGCAACACTCGATCACATTAAAAACGGGAATTCCATGTCACCGATTTTCCCGAAACTAAGAATATTCGTAAAAATGTTTTCAGCCTAAAATCGGCCAAAGGTTAAGAATATCCATGCATTCTCGGTTCGAAACACAATATTCGTATAAAAAAGAGTGTATAAGGAACGCGCGCATTTGAAACAAACCGCGTTATCACAAGATCAGTAACTTACTTTTAAGAGATTCCTATCATTCAATAAAAAGAAACAATAAAACAAGTAAACAGCTGACAATTAATAGCATCAAGATCTAAAATAAGACCCAAATGTTTGTTTTCTATAACAGGAATGGCCGTAGGACAAGTCGAAATATCAAAGGGTGGCGGGAAGAAAAGAGGATAGAATTCTATTATCCCGATCAAACCCTCTATTTATTCCCTTTCCTCTGCCCGGTTTTGATTGTAACAAACAACCTCAAAATAGCTGCACATCGATAAAAAGATAATGTACGCATTAGTTGGCATTCAAAACCGCAATTTAAACAAGAGCGGGCGATAAATAGTTTTCCACAACAAATATGAAAATTATTTCTAAATCCGTTGGGCGACATGTACATGTCTTGGTAGGTTGCTCAACGAATACACCCCATTTTAATACTCCAGTAACTACGGCTGATTCTAAACTTTTTTGGCCCCTAACTGCCGTCTTAAATTCGTTCTTTTTTCATGATGTTTCAAAATGAAAAGAACGGTTAGAAAGTCTTGTTTTCCCTCGAGTTCTGATATAGGCCTCGACGTCGTGTCAGAAAACCGAGACTCTTGGGAAAACAAAGTAACTGTTTTCCTGGGGACATTGTAAATACAGCTACAGTTACTGAATTTTGTAAAATGTAATTTGAGTTTTGGCTAATATCAGTTTTTCTCGCCTATAAAACAGCTGAGTCAGAGAAAGTCGACCGCAACAAGTAGAAACGTCTGTTATTGTTAATTAATGTTATTCAGGAATTCAGAATTGTTACAAATGATATAGTTTGCTCCCGACTCGTGCTTACGGCCAGACTAATTTGAAAACGATAAACATACTACAGAAAGTGTTTTTAGAAGATTTTTTGGTTATCATGCTGGTTAAAAGCATTATTTGTTTTTACTGTGTTGTTTTTGATATTTTTGACCCAAGGAGTGACAGGGTGGACAGGCAATAGGACTCGTGGTCCCCTTCGAGGTATGCCACCTGAGACCTGTTTTTTAACGTCCCATTTATCCGAGAAGAAGCGGATTAGAGGCTTGCAGATGTTAAAGCAAAGATAGCTGACCTTCTCAGGCGTATCCCGGGTCCTTAATTAAGTAGCCTTAATTTGCACTAAGTCGCTGTCATTAAATATTCCATGCCTTATTAAAAAGCCTTAAATAAATTGCACTTATTTATCCCATTTTTTCCTTAAATCGCCTTAAGTAGGATTAAGTCACTCTAAATAGCGGCAAATTATGGACCCGGAGTAGGCCTCAGTTGTTTTGAGACCTTGTTCAAGCTGGAATGAAGGTCCGGCCACAACGGGAAAGGAATTCGGGCCTCCAACACGATAAAACGACGCCTTCACCAACTGTGCTAGCCTGTAATTTTATTGACATTTTAAAATACACAAGGAGCGAAAGTTTAGCTCACCAGATCAGTATTGATTATATTTGAAGGCAGGGTTCACACTGTTTAATAATTCTTCGAGTTCTTTTAAGTTTGCAGTATTATTTGAACAAATACCAAAAACTGGACCGGGCCTCGACAAAGTACTGCCCTCACTCATGATCCATCATTAATTATATCACACGGCTGGGAAAAAGTTCTACGTCCTGCTAGCTTCGTTCGCTTTAGAAGTCTTTTAGTACTATTTACTTTCAAAAGCTTGAAAACTGCTCGCAACGGAATTTGAGCCCCGAATGTTTTAAAATTGCCCTTAACCTTGGGGCCAATATGAGATACGTTTTTATTAAGAACCAGTGAAATTTAGCTCAGGCTCAATGTTCTTATTTTTGGGCCATTTCAGGCTCAAATTGATCTTATTTTGTCCTCAAAAGTTATTAAATTTTCTATGTTCTACGATTGGGGTTAACCCACTCCATATGTAGTGGTACTAGCGTGTCCGTAGGGTTCCTAACCTGCAGTCGATGCTTGTTTGTTGCTGTGCTATTCCTTTTATTTATCATTTATTCCATCTATTTTTTATTCAAACAATATCAGCCTCAGATTGTTCATATATTGTTTATATTTTTCGGGCGACTTCGATTCAGCCTCAGTTTTCTTATTTTAAGTTTGTTCTTGATAAAAGAAAACAGAGGATACACTGGTAATCTATATATAACACTATGAGTATAAGTCTTCACATTCATAACTGGAACTACAAACTTACCTTGGAGGGCGTCTGAAACATCGAAACCAATATAATGTGGACGGGTACGTATTAGCAATTAATGACAAAGCAACAGAAAACGGCGGAAGTAAAGGCACTAAACACAAGTTTACGAGCGGATACTTCTTAGAATACTTTTTTATACACTATGTATAAAATGCACTCTGTTTTAGTGAATGCTGCCAAATTTCTAATCGCTGGAAAAAAAGGAAAAAACAAACAGAAAGTCAATAACAGCGGCAAGATAAAAACCTAACTCCGGATATTGATCAAATCTGCAGGGTTTTTATTATCTTGTGAAAAATTCGTGCGAACAGAACAAACATGACTTGGCCGACGCTCAAAATTCTTTTGAACAAATTTTCCTGCTCGCAAAATTATCAAAGTTTTGTTCAAGCGGTTTGCTTTTCGTTTTATATTATACTAGGTTTCTAGGACTGCAAGGATTAAATGATTAAACTGATGTTGTCATTAATAACAGTAAAGTTCTTTACTTCTTATATGGCAATGATTTGCCGGACAGCACAACATTGCAAAAACAGTATTTTTGAAAATCATTTAATATCTTAAAACAATTTTTTTATGATCGTAAAGTGTCAAAGGGACCATATTCACGATGAAATCAGCAACATCTGACCACACGCCTTTAAGCAATGATTGTTAAAGAAATGTTTTGCCATGCTAGCGCAGAAGCATTTAAGACTAGCATCCGATTATTATAAACTGTAAGACTCAGATTATCTCCAGCAATTGCTAGGAAACACTCACACCCTGACACACACAGTCAAATGCATGAAGTTGATGTCCGTACGTGCTAGAACCTACATATCTCCACTTGACGTTTAATTCATTTTACTATGAAATGATGACTAATGTCTATTGGGCAATTAAACTCTTTCTTTGCACCAATATATGTTTAAATACGTCATCTTCAAAACGCGCCGATCTGTTACGGGCAACAGCCGAAATAAACTCAGGAAATCCAGATTCTTCAATAACCTTACGGCAGCCAAATAATATTTGGCCTGTAAGATCTTATAGTTTCATAATTATGTGGCTGACCACAGCTTTTTATTGTCAATGGTATTCGCCCTGCACTTGTGGTCATAAAATGAAACTTGTCTTCTGAAACCACCGACGCACCGCAAACGACTGTTCATTTTTTCCCGTCAAATCGAATTAAGACCACCAAGATCGTGGATTTTAAAATAATCTTCCAAAATATTCTATCTCATGGAAAAAAATTAATTTTACGGCCCCAAGAACCGAAGAAATTGCGCCGAATCGAAACGTCTGAAATCTTAAAACAAAATGAGTGATATTAGTATGTATTGTCTCCCACGTGCGCCGTATTCACCAGGCAGGGGTGGAATATACGTAAATAAAACTTTCCTCGTGACACGTAACGGTATTGTAATGATAGATCTTGAACTCAAGAAAGTTCGAACCGCTCGGAGCAAGAAACAGTCAAAGAACGCAGATATTACAAAAACTTTTATGCCAGTGAAATCGAATTATGTAAGCTCGCTACGTCAATAAAAAAAATTGTAACCTGTTGGATCTAACACACACTTGAACTTCAATATCAGTTTCCAACATCCTGGACAAGTCGTTTCCGGTTTCCATCTTTTCGTGTAATACTATTTCCGGTGCTGGGGTCCTGTCCCGGTGTAGCGGCGACTTACCCCAATCAAAATAGAAAATTCACAACTACATATCAAAACCCCAGGCAAAGCTTCATAAATGACAGAGACAAATGAATTCACTGTTTATATCCAAAAAATTGCAAAACTGCTGGCTGTATCAAAATTTTAAGTACGAGGGTGGTTTAATCCTTTTATTAAAATGATATTGAAGTTACGACCACCCTAACTTTCGAATCAGTCAGTTGAAACCTTGCTGGTGACCAATCTTTATTCTGGTCTTTCTGATGACACGGAATGACTTATGTATTTTATGCTCTCATTTCAGACTTTTGAAAACGTTTGAAAAGTTTGAACGTTTTTCGTATTCATTAAAAATGGGGTTGAATATTTGGGAAATGAAATTGCAGGAAGTAAAGCCGCCTTTCAACGTACTGGCGTAGCGTAGGATGATAGCTTTATAAATCATCTAGCTCGTAGGAGATGATAGTCTCCTACGAGCTCCAAACTTGGGCATAGTTTTGAATGCCAAGTTGGCAGGGCTTCTCAAACAGACCTGTTCTAGGTCAGTTTCTTCCAGATATCATCACTTTTGTCAATGTGCTTCTCTATGAATCTTTACAAAACTAAGAAATGAATATGCATAAAGATAAAATACTTAACTTTAAAACCAGAATTCGTACACTATTTATGATAAATGATAAAGAACAAATAAAACCTAACAGTTTTTTTTTTTAAACAAGAGCCCTATATCAACAGTAAAGTCATGTGCTTTGGGCGAATTGATCAGGTCAAAAAGCCAAACATAATGCAGTTTGGCAGTTTACTAATTGTTTAGACAACAAAGGAAATCGGTGGTGGCTTTTCTTGCCCTTTGACTCAGACCATAAATGGGCATATCCGTCAACAGCTTGCTTACCTTTAAGCCGACAGCTCGGAGAACCTGTTTCCGGCTGTTTAATAAGCCGGGAAACACCCATCTGCGTCAATCTGGTTTCTGTCAAGTTATAATTTATGCAATTTTCATTTTCATGCGAATATAAAGCTCGGGTGGACTAACAAGATTTCATTCCACATGCTGAAGCTACAGCAGACAAGACAGAGAGTTATTTAGTTTCATTATTTTGGTCTTTTGAAGATTCATTTGGGTGGAGCTACTATGAAGCAATTGGTGTTATTGTTGGTGATCTTTGAGGGTTTGTTTTTGCTATCAGGGGCAAATCCTGTACAAAAAGGTAGAGCGACGGCCGCTACCGCAGTGGTAAGAATTTCAGCTTTACATTTTCGCAAATCTAATTAAGTTGAAAAGCATGGTGAAAGATTTGTTACGTTAATAGTTGCCAGCGATAATTTCTCTAAACACTTCTCTTCCTATAGTTTAGATCTTTTTAGAAAAAAAAAATAAAATTTTGGGCAGGTTTGGACAACACTGATTCATCAGTATAAAACTTTCCCCCTTCCAATTTTTTTCTTAAAACACTCAACACTTTTGTAGCGTCGTATAACATACAACTCAAGATTTAGTGAAGTTTTCTTATTAGATCAAGAAATCAGGCTTAACCTTTAAGTTTAAGTTGAAGACACCGTGTAAAATGATTACACTAATCAATACCATTGGTATTCTGTGGAGTTTGATGTAACCACTAGTATTTATACCTCTGTAAATTAATTTCCATAATCGTTCTTTCATTTAATGCGAGACTAGTATAAGCTTTAGCTTCATTTTCTGCTTGACTTCAATGTTAGAAGTAGTTTTACCTGATTGATATTTGCGGGTATTTTAGTTAAGGAAAAAACTGAATTGGGTATCGAGAGCTTAGAAAACGCATTGAGTATATTTGCTCGACCTCTCTTTTGAGTGCAATGTTTATACACAGTTTTGTCGAGAGCAGAACAAACATTACTCGAACTCAAACTTATCGCACCACTAGTTGATTACTAAACTCAAGTCTTTGTTAGCAATAATTTTAAGAACAATGAAAAAGTAAATCTATTTGTCAGGGCAAACTGACATTCGAAAATAGTTGATACTCGAAAGAGTAATACTTGAGTAATCATGATCAAAACATTTAATATCACCCTAGAATTTCACACGTCTTTGTTTTTCGTTGCAGGACTTCTTGAACAGATATGGATATCTATCTGAAGACCCCAGGACGGGAGCGATGAGATCTAAAGAAGACTTTGAGAAGGGAATCAAACTTCTCCAGCAGTATGGAGGCCTAAAAGAGACCGGGCAACTAGACGCCGATACGCTCGCGTTAATTGAGAAAGATCGCTGTGGTGTTGAGGACTTCACAAAGAGTGATAGTGCAAGGAGAAAACGAAGATACACCTTACAAGGCAGCAAATGGAGGAGGAAGGTAGATGTTGAATTTTTTCATTTTATCGTGCAGCACTTTCGTCAAATCTCGTTCCGGCGAAACCGCGGAAATTGCTATAATCTTACACACATTAATTATAAGAAGTAGTAAATATGGCCGAGATTCATTGTTCTTAGTTTTTTCGTTGTTTAATTATTTCGATGTGGGGTTTTAAGGCCAGGGTACACCAAAACTTGTGTTGGGTAGTTTGAGAAAGGTTTGGCGAATTTACATCAAGTTATAACTTCAAAATTAATTTTCAAACTTCCCAAAATATCACCAAATTCAAAATTCTCTTTAAAACTACCGATCTTCAGAAAAAAGAAGATAACTTAAAATTCATCCACAAATATTTAAAATATTCAAGCTGACTCTCCGCCATTCCGTCTGTGTTTTAAGCAGAACGATTTTGTAGATTCAAACTACGGACGGAGATGTCGGAAGAAACATTAGGAAAAGTGGCCCCAAAGCGCGAATTAGGTGTACTCCTTCCTTTAGTTGAATAAAAGCTATTCCTTAGGTACTGCAATTATATACTCATGTATTGGGAAAAGGTTTCTGAACCGTTTTCCCGAGACAATGGTGCTGGGCGGTGCATGATAACACTCTGCGAATCATTTCTCATTAATTCTGTATTCGGTTTAGTTCAAGATCGCGTCTCAGCAGTTGTTCTTATAAAATTCTGGCCGGTCTGATCATCACTGTTCTTATAAAGTTGTTATATAAAAAAGAGCGTGCCATTAGTTTACCCGCGCGCCAATTGATGTATTGCTAAATTCTCCCACTTAGAACCCGAATACCTCCATGTTACCAGTTAAGAAGAATTTCGCTTTTCATCTTCAGTAATTTGCTATATTTGGTCAACTGCAGTTTTCTCATTACCGAATGTCTTATATTGTTGGAGTTAGGTAAGGAGAGGTTAGATGTTGATAAACTGGATCTGAAAATTAAACTCGTGTTTCTCATTCAATAGGACCTTACGTACAAAATCCTCGGCTATACGCCCAAACTTCCAAAAGGAAACCAACGTGCCACATTCCAAAAAGCATTCAAGATGTGGTCAGACGCAAGTCAGTTGAACTTCCGTGAAACGGCCGACAACAAAGCTGATATTCTCATCAAATTCGAAAAGGGTTTGCATAAGGACGGTTATCCGTTTGACGGCCCAGGCGGAACGCTTGCGCATGCGTTCTACCCTCACTCTAACACAGGAATTTCGGGTGACGCGCATTTTGATCATGAAGAACCTTGGTCGTTAGGAGGTGGAAATGGTGTGGATCTTGAGTGGGTGGCCATACACGAGTTTGGACACAGCTTAGGGCTTGGCCATTCCCGCGTTAGGGGGAGCATCATGTATCCATGGTACCAAGGGTATAAAAAAGATGTTAAACTGACAGACGACGATCTCAGAGGAATCAGAGCTATCTACGGTAAGTTCAAATAAAATTTGCATGTTATATGCCATGTTTTTTGGTCAACTACCGAAGGAATAAGAAAATCAAAAGCCGATTATATCATTGCCTAGAAATCTCTGAGAGTCACTGTTTTGTAAAGACTTAATACTAAACACTAATCTAGATTATGAAGTTTTAACTAAGAAATGAAAGGAATTTGATTACGCTGAATTTGGTAAAACAACAAGCGATGCCCGTGTTTAGAGCACTTTACACCGCTGCGCCAGTGAATAATTATTCACGTACGCCAATTTTATGTTAACGACAACTGGTCTTGTTTATTTTAGGAAAACGTGACGGCCCAGCAACGCAGCAACCAACAGAGGCCCCAAGGACTGATCCACCTGTCACCCGCCCAAAGCCTACGCGAAATCCTTACGTGCCCGATGCTTGCACTACATCATTTGATACCTTCTTCATGGACGCGGGTCAGCGGACTTACGCATTCAAGGGTATCTATTATTGGGTAATTGGCCGTAACGCGGGCATTGAGAGCGGACCCCATAAGATCGACTCAAGATGGCGAGAACTCCGTTCTCCTGTTAATGCAGCTTTTACCGACAGACGAGGGAGGACTTACCTTTTTAGTGGATCACAGTAAGTGACCTGGGCCAGTATAGCTTAATTTCCTTTCGATTCTAAACTGCTTCCACGACGTCATAGGGACGTCGTAGAACTCGAACTTAGTTTTTTCATTTCTCTTAATCAAATCCCGAAGGCCCAAATTCTTGAATGTTTGTGGTGAACAGGTTTTCCTCACTAGCTCGGTAAAAGTACCTGTTGCTTTTTGTTCAGGTATTCAGCTCATTTCAACGCAAATGCATTAATTGTTAGATTCGTAGGATGTACGTACTGGGTGTGACAAATAGTTGGAACGAATTGCAGTACTTGACTTTAAAGCTTATTATTGACAAGTGTTGTGCTCAGGGAAAAAGACATGGCGATTTGGACCAGAGAAAACATGAATGTTTTAAGACTAAAAGCTCGTTTTAAATCTTTTTGAGAAAAAAAACAAAACGATATAAAACGCACAGTAAAAACAAAACTAAGAAAAGTTTTGCTCTCCTTTAACTCTTTGTTTTCATTTACTTAGTTTATTTTTTCTTGCACTAAAGTGTCTACTTATTCTAAAACAAATTCGTTTTTCTTTTCAGTTTTTATAAATACTACAACAACCGACTTGAACACGGCCCAACACCCATCAGCGCTCTCGGCCTACCTTCTGAACTGAGCAATATGGATGCAGTATTCACCTGGGGCGGGAACGGCCGAACGTATTTCTTCAAAGGAAACCAGTACTGGCGTTTAAAACGAAACATAGGGGACATCAGACTTGGAGCGCGAAACACCCTCGATGACGGCTACCCGCGAAAAATCAATGGACCGTGGAAAGGCCTTCCTGATCGCGTGGACGCGGCCATGAAATGGCGCAACGGTAAGACATATTTCTTCAGTGGAAAAAGCTATTACAGAATTGATGATTTTGCAATCCAGGTTGAAGCAAACTACCCCAAACTTACTGGATTAGGATGGATGCGATGCACCAAAAGTGAAATTAAACTTGCCAGCGAGAAGGAAAAAACAAAGGTTGCAAAAGGAGCAGGTCACGCAATCTTGCCCAGTTTCGTGACAATAGCTTTAGTAACGCTACTTTCCCTGTTCAATATGTGAAATAATGACGCATTTTTAATTTATAGACTAAAATGAAAAGCAAATATTTATAAACAATGGCTTATTAGGCAGTATTGTCTGAACAAGTTTTGAAAACCCGAGACGGTGAGCAATGGGAGTTGGACAGTTTTAAGCTTACATCAGTTTTGTTTTTACTGAATCAAACAATTAATTTGTCTTACAATTGCACAGTACAAATGTCATAACTGAAGCTGTATATGTAAATTAGTAATCAACAGTTGGAACTGTTATTTGAAGTCATACAAAAAACTCTCTGTGATTAAAATCAATGTTAGCTTCGATTAAAACTTTCAACCTGGTTACTTTGTCAGAAGGGTCACAGTGCTTTGTTATGTATTTATAACATATAATTCAAGCTTAAAATATGAATTTGATATCTAGAGTTGTAAATAAAGGTCTTTTAGCATTTCAAAAGTTGTCTCCTTCAGCATTGCCCAGCAAACGTGTAGCAAGTACTTTTCGCAGAGGGGGTGGGTTGTGTGTGTGTTGGGAGGGGGGGGGGGAGTGGGTTAATAGCGGTAAAATTAATGACATCACAATTTGCTTGAAGGCAAACTTTCAACTTTTTAAAATCTGCTGCAACTCCATGAGCTTTGGGTGAATTTTAGCCAAACTTGGACTAAAGATGTATCTCGAATTTTTCTTTAAAGAGCATATGACACGAAATCAGTTTTTTTTTAATTTTCAAAAAGTATACTATAAAAACATTGGTTTGCCAAGTTTGAGAAATATACGATGAAAGTAGGCCAAGATACGGCGTGTAGAATTTTGAACTTTTCCCGCAAAAAGTGTTCCCTGTTGGAGTCAAAAATTTTCCACCCTAAAAAATGCCTCTTGGTTTTAACTACCTTAAAAACTACGAATTGAAAGGTTAAAATTTTCCCTGGATAGCCGGCGGGTCGGAATAGAGGTGCGCTGCACGTGATGTGCAGTTAATAAAGGCGCGCGGACGTTCGCCAAAGAACTTTTGTCTTAATATCAGTATGCACGTTTGCTAAAGCAAAGGACTACAAGCAGTCCATAACTTGGGGTTTTTCAACCCTAAAAAAACCAGGCTCTTGGTTTAACACAGGATATCTTTTAACCACCCCTATACAAAATACATGAATTCCCCACCCACCTCCCCCCGAACC
>JAOBAT010076875.1:0-20376 GCA_026413305.1 Hydrozoanthus tunicans | reverse complement strand
GGGGATGAGTGGCGCGAGATCGAGAGAGAGAGAGGGGGGGGGACCTGGAATCCTACCCTGGCCACGCCCATGAACCATGACAACCAATTGGTTTTGTTAAAAGTTAACCAAGGATTACCGCTGATCAATCTTTGAACAACTTGGCCTAAAAGAAGCTGCTGTTTCTCACTTTTTCAGCAAGCTGATTTTACTGGAACAAGTTGGGCAAAGTATGTCGGTAAAGGACACAACACAATAGCGAAACAAAAAAAGCACCAACAACAGAGCAGAGCCAACTCTTTTGTCCTCTAAACTGTAAAAGTTAGAAGCTAGTTCATCGTGGGAAGTATTTACAAGTATTTACCTTCGCATCGTCTTCCGTCGCTACTTCGCTTGTACCCAGTATAACAATTACATAGAAAGCTTCCCTGAATATTCCTACATACGCCATTTGTACACAGACCACGCCTCTCTGAGCACTCGTCAATATCTAGAACGGAATAGTATTAAATTAACTGTATATTTATGGGTTGTATACTGTAGAGAAAAATATGCAAATTGAACAAAATCAATTAACTTGCATATGCAAGTCACCATGCCGTCAAACACTTATTGAAAAACGCTAATGTATTATGTTAATCATCTGGGCCCAGTTGTTCAAAAGACAACTAGCCCTAATCCAGGATTGATCACCATGACAACCAATAGGCTTTGTTAAGAGATAATCCTGGGTTAAATCTAATCGGCTTTCGAACAACCGGCCCCTGTTCTCTTTTTAAATCGTCTCTCTACCTCGGTAACTGCACGAGCCTGATGCAAGAGGACCTACGGGTTACTATTAACAGCTTGTAGCGGCTAAAATTATAACATTTTTTATCTAACCTGTAATCTTGTATCGTTTAGCTCCTTTGTGTAGAGAACTCCGCGGTCAGAGAAATACTAAATTAGTATTAAATAGATATGTATATAATTTCGTATTGAATTGATTTTAAACTTTTTAGTTTTTTTTCCTCCAATACGTGACTCCTACAACTTCGACTTTGTCTGAAAACCAAATTGTTACACAACGCATCTCCTCAACAAGCAAACGCAAAATACCTTCTTCTCATTTGCAATTTAAGATCTTCAGTTCTTACCGAGAATGCTTCTGTATTTTCGAGTATTTTCGTGGTGCAGGAGATTTGAGTATTAAATACAGTTAGAGTGTCTTGTAAGAATCCATGCCAGTATGGAAATTGTTTGGAGACCTCAAAAACACGCAAATAGTCATGGTAGGTATTCGCGCAAATCACTACGGTAAGTGATCCCAGTCCTTCCTGTTTCCAAAAATATTTCAAACAGAGGACGCTTTGTGTTCTCAGTGGTATTGGACATTGTTAACCGACCTACATGAAATATCCACACGTCCTCGATAGAAGGTGTTTGTTACATAGTAACGACCTGAGCACCAGAAGAACGAAGAAAGCGAGGAAGGTCAAAGACAACACGGGGAATCGACGGTTGACCAAGAGAAGGTCGGGGTTGGGTAGAAGTCATGAGATGAAGTGCGGGTCAAAACCGCTAACAGGAAAGAGTGGGCACTCAGGCCTAAAGAGGACATGATGATGATGATGATGATGACTTTCAAACAAAGTTAACAGTTGTGCATAATAAGGCATTTAACTTACCTCTGCAGGTGAAACCGTTTCCTCGGTAACCAGGTGGGCAGAGGCATTTGTAGCCTCCTATGAAATTCTTGCATCTGTGTGGGCAAGTTCCCGGTCGTTTGCACTCGTCTACGTCTAATGAAAAGCAAATTAACCTCGTTAGCTCGACACCTGTCTTTGTAACTGTGAAACTTATTATTCGTTTTAACTTCTTTCTAGTGCAAAGAAACATAATGAACCATTTTCAAATAATTTTTCATTGCTGAGAGCAAAAATATTAGAAATGACTGGTGCTAGGTCCCGACTTGACCTTTTTGCTTTGAAGCAACGAGACAGTTTGATATTAGCTTGTTTTGAGTCAATCAATAATTGCTTGCACTTACAACTTGACTTAATTCCTAACTAACAAGTTACGACTTCCCAAATGCAGTTAAAAATTCCCAAGTCTTAACTTGTTGATTGTAACAATTATCATGGCTGACTAAATCCCTCGTACCCACCCTGAAACTTTTTCATTTGTTTCTGTCGTTTCTTAGTGGAAGTTGAACAGCACTCAAGACAAGGCTGTTTTGTTACCCGCCTTCTCTCAAAAAAGGTAGCTATGCATGCTTATAATAACAACTCCAGTGATGTTAACGATGTTACCAAGATTATTACCTTTGCAGTATTTTTTGTCAGCCTTCAGTTCGAAGCCCCTTGGACATACACATCTAAACCCGCCAGGGAAGTTCTGGCAACGGAAGGCGCAAAGATTACGTGACGTCAGGCACTCGTCTATATCTGCAAAAAATATGTATATCTTTTTGAGAGCGAACCACGATAGATACTAAGATGCTATGCTGGCTTTCACAACGGATATCGAAGATAAAGAACTACGCATCATGTTCTGTTTAATCGTCATGTCGATATATTTAGCCTCGCAGTTAGGGCACATAACCGGCGTTCCATCTACAGAACCAAGGTGAATGATCTATTCTCCACAAGGGTCTGTCCAATTGCCAGATTGTTGTGGGTTCGATTCCCGTTAGGGACTCAGAAGGATTTTTCATCTGAGAAAAATAAGTTTGTGAAATCAACAATAAGTCTGTCAAAAAGTCTTCCTGTCACCAACCTCTCTAAGAGGTTCCAAATGATGCACCCAGCCACTTTGTCCAAATTTATCTTCTTCATTCCTTGCAACAGCCGCCAGGTTTACCGGGTTACCTTTCTGTGAAGCTACTCACTTACTTCTCCTTCTTTGAATTAGGGTTAAAGTAGTTGGAGTGGAGCAACTCCATGAAGAGAAAAAAAAACCCGATAGATCCCTTGCAAAAAATGTACAAACCTGTACATTTTGGCGAATCCCTTCCTCGCCTGTAACCACTGGGGCAGGTACACCTGTACGAGCCAACAGTGTTGGTGCAGTTTCCGTTGCCACATATTGCAGGGTTTTCACACTCATTCGTGTCTGTAAACAAATAAAAACAGATTACGTTCTCAACTTATCAGTGGCAGTTGGTTTCGAAGAATGAGGCTATTGCCCGTGAAGGATGGATGGGTACGTGGAAAGATATTGGTTATTTTATCGCTCACACCTTAGAAAATGTAGATGACAAGACTGAATCGTTTCAATTTGATATGCATGAGTTTGTTAAATGGATTAGCAACCGGTAGAAGGAGCTAGTGAGTTCTATTGGACGGAGTGTGGTTAACTTCCGAAATTACACAATAGAGAAGTATTGTATGAAAATAGTGTTAATATGATCGCTTTTCAACAGGCGTTATTATACAAAACACTTCAGATAACTGTCAAACGAACGTCAAAGTCGGAGGCACAGTGGTTAGATTGTTCGTAATCCTAGGCTCACTGTGTTATGTTCTTGACTCAGCTGTATAAATGAGTATCAGTTCTCTTTGGCAGCTAACCTGCGATTGATAAGTGTCCCTTCAAGGGGGAGTCAAAGACTCTCATCCGCTAAGTACTACGGAAACCGAAGAGCAAGCGCCGGTTTAATGAACCACTTGGCTCGAGAAGGGCTTAGCTAGTTTACTATACAAGGCACTTCAGCAAACTTACCAACACAGTTCTTGCCACTGGAATCCAGTTGGTAGCCCACAGAACAGAAGCATCTGTAGCTGCCGTCTGAGTTGATACAGCGACCGTTCTTACATATACGCGGCATCATTTTACACTCATCCACATCTGAAAGAATATGAATATGAATGAGTTAACGCTTATAACGAGTAAATAATAGTTACGAACGCGATTATATTTTATTGATATTAGTTATAATTAACAGCGTGACATCCGTCTCCACCAAAAGTCAGTCATCATTCATTATTTTTCCTCGAGGAATAAAACTTGTAAGTGCCATAATATTATTCCTCGAGTAATAAAATTTGTAAGTACATAATATTTTTACCGTAAGTACCATATTTTTTTTGTGGAGCACACGAAACACACCAATCCTTGTCGCTTATTAAAACAACAAAAATATCGTATAGCTAGGTTCAGCTTTTTGTTGCGATTCGATATTGACTTAGGTACGAAAGTACCAAAAGTGTTATCGCTTGTCTTCATTTGAATAGCTTGAATTCAAAATGAAAGTTTATACAAAAGTATTCTCTGGAAATTCCAACTGAAATACCAACCTTCGTATTTGTCTGTTTTGTTATTGGCGTATCCATAACCCTTGGGACAAATGAGGGCGAACTGTGCAGCTTCCGAATGGAGAGCAGAAAATATAAATAATAATAATAATAATAATAATAATAATATTAATAATATTAATAACAATAATAATATTTATAATAATAATAATATTACTACTACTACTAATAATAATAATAATAACATAAGTGTTCTTTTTATTAACAACTATGAAAATAAAATAAAAAATTTAATCTAAAAGAAGATGCTCTCGTCATATTAATTACAAATTAATAAGACAAAACATCGAATAAATGACTACAAAATAATTACTTAATACGACGATTTTTACTATCTGTAGGGCAGGTTTGCGATCGTCGCACCTTCAGTCTGGAGCACATGCTAAAATGTATTCCAGTTAACGCAAACGTTTTGCGTAGCTCGTAAGCATCCCTCCGAAAATTACTTACGACTATTTGCGGCGATTTAGGCCTGGGACAAACGTCGAATTTATCATGAGTCGAACTAAATTGCAGTTCTTGTCGACCCAAATCAATTGTTTCGAGTGCTCAGGTCAAACGTCAAACTTAGTTAGACGAACCGAACAAGAACACGTTCTAACCGTCTCGAGCAGACGGATAGAAAGTGTCAGTCGATCAAATTAGAATTTGTCGAACTTAATCGAGGCAGACGACAAACTTATCATGCACTTAATTGCTCAATTTAATTCGACTCATGAAAAGGTCGACGTTTGTCCCAGGTCTTACGTCTATTCAGGAAACAGGCTTAAATCATAAACATTTGTTAATTAGATGGTGGTTTGCAACTTGAATGTACAGTATGTCTATAATAAGAACAGAAAGAATAAGAGTAAATATTTTTGTTTAAATCTAAATCTAAGTCAAAAGGTAGGTGTTGCATCTATATTGCACAATGTATAGCTTTACAATGATCAGTTTACTGCCAGCAGACCGCCAGACTGCCAGCATGATATTATCGGCGCTTTTGCCAGCCGCTTGAAAGCGATCCATGTGAGCTTGTACTCATTTTACTGACCCCAAAAGGTTTGATAGTTGAGTAAACTTTAGCGGAAAAGAAGGTTACCCAAATATTTAACCCTCAACATGGCCGGGGATCGAACCGGGGACTTCACGTTAGGGAGCAAAGTTCTTTCCATTGCGCCAATCCCTCTACGAATAGGAAAGATTCCGAGTACGATAAAAGAAAATTTTCTATATGATAGCTAAAGGGATAAAACCTTAAGGATAATTATGAAAACCTTTGGACACGCATAACAATGTTTTCAAATCTAGTTCATACATGTGGAAGATATTGGAAAGTGTGAGAATAGTTTATACCATTGTTGGGTTTTGGACAGAGTTGACAAGGGTCTCCCCATCCTTGGCCTTTAGTACAACAACACTGCGACATCGTCATGGTCTTGTTTCGCGGAGTTCCACATCCGTTTACGTCAAACGTGTCAAAGCAGTATTTGCTACGGATGTCTGGAGAAATGGTACAAAACGTTCAACAAAAAAATAAATTTTACACACACAAAGGTTTCAATTATTTTCCTCACTTTTACTAACGTTGTTCAGTTAATGTGCTCACTTTGTGGGTGGCTCCTCCTAAGACACCAATTCAGGAGTTGCACACAGTTTGGGCACTAAATTATATTGCTTTTTAGCAGCATATACATACTGTTCTTGTGTGAATTTAAACTTGCAACCAAATGAAACAGTGGTAATTCTTAGCCCTCCAAAGGCTCTTGAAATAACTTTGGGCTCAAACAAGACAAGAATGAAGAAGATGAGCGTGTGAGTGAAAAACTCTTAAATTAAAATGTTCTTTCTTGCTTTATCTCGCCTTGTCTTTCTATAGAGCTAAAGGCAATGGATTTTTTTTTTATCCGTTTTAGTAAACTGAAGAATGTTCATATTGTCATCACCAAGCAAACATTATGTGCATGTCTTTGGTTTAAAAATAACTTTTAAAGCTTATCCATATTTGCAGGATTACTTTGCCTGTTGTTTTGTTGTATAATACCAATATCCAATCTAGAGCTGGGTTGTTCAAGGCTGGTTAGATTCAACTCTGGGTTAAGTTAAAATTCAAGCAGAGATTTCTTCTCTAAAAAAAGGTTTATAGTTCTTATAAATTTCTGTTGAAATTTTCAAGGTAAAGTCTGACCAATTCCAAAATCTTAGCTCAGATCTTTCTCTGCAAGGTAGGGTTGAAGTTTTTCCCTAGGTTAGTACAAGTCTGGATTTGAACCAATTGGCATTGCTCGTTCAATATATCTTCGGGTTGGAAGAGGTAACTTACCAATACACATAGTGCCGCCATTACCAACCATAAACCCTTGTCGACACAGACAACTAAAGGCACCTGGCGTGTTTACACATGTCCCTCCTTGGGCGCAAAGGTTTGGATTCCTGTCACACTCATTAATGTCTAAGAAAAATAATTGAATTTATTATCGGTTATATTTGAAAGGAAAACACACATTTAAAGCAGCAAAAACTTACTCTGCGGATTCAGAATGAGATAGAAGTGATAACTTGTATCCTGGTGAATGACGGTGGTAAGAATTCATGGAGAGGTGTTGGGAAGATTCAGAATTTGGTCAGATTTTGGTGTTCACCGATGCTTATCTCAAAACTCCGTGATGACTCATCAACATACTTATGCTGATTTGCAGCCACACGTGGCTTGGTACACAACGTGAAAAGGGTGTTTGTTTTTGTCTTTGTTGTTAAAAAGAGACTTTATTTTCTTTGTTAGCCATTTTACACTAGCATTTTAACTGTTAACATGACTTTCAATGTATTTTGATTACCTCTAAGTTTCGTCTACTTTGATTGTCGTCCGCATGGCAACAAGCTCAATTAACAAAAAAAGAAGATATGTTAAATGCCTGACCCGGCCCTTGGACTCACCGATGCAGCTGTCGGCTCGAGAGTTGAGCTCATATCCCGTCTTACACTCACAGCGGGACCCACCAAACGTGTTGGTACAGACGCCATTGACGCAATAACCATCCACCTCCGTACACTCGTTAATATCTGTTCCAAGAAATGTTAGTTAAGTGTACTACACTAATCACTTTGTCTTTGCTCAGTTATTTTGTTACGGAAGCTGAAAGCTTAAAGTAAATGAAACAATCGGAAGAAAATCGCATTTCAAGATTGTCTCTGACTGTCTCCATATCAAATAAAGCACTTACCAACCACTGATCCCACAAGCGCAGCGCCTAAAATTCTGTATATATTATTCCGAGGGAAGTCGAGCCCGTTTGTTAGCTATGCCGGCTGACGAGGCCTAACTAGGCCAAAATAGCTGTCCACGAATGCTAACACTCAGGCTTAAATTAAATGTAGGGATCAATATAGAGTTTAGTTCCTTCTGACCCGTGGGGCCTTAATGCCATTTTACTGGATGTCTCCATATCTTTAGAACGTGGGTGCAACACTGCTGGCCTATTCTTAAAGACGGCCGTGGATGCTGTATTGGGTTGGATGTATACAAACCTCTGCAGTTTTGCCTATCTGCTGCGAGTATGAAACCCGGACTACAATCACAGGTAAAGCTACCCAAAGTGTTTTCACACCGCCCATTAGCACATATGTCTCTCCTAGTTGAACATTCATCGATATCTGGAAGAAAATCAAACAAGTAAAAATTTAAGAAACGAATAATAAACGCTCGATATAACGCGCTTTTTAATTAGTTGAAGACCGTGTTTAATGAGAGCAAGTACAGATACTTGCTTTACGTACACGATTATTGTTTAGGATATAAAATTTCTTCCGGAGGATACATGATTGCGTAGAGAGATTACTAGATTCTATATGCTAAAACAGGCTTTCTTGGTTTAAGGCATTTGAGAAACGGCTAGGGCACTTGAGAAGAACTTCTTTCTTATTTCGTATGATAGCCGCCTCTTGTATGTTTTATATGCGGCAACACAGAGCACACTCGAGGCTTTACTCATCTGGATTCTACACCGACAACTAATAAATATGAAATGCTGTAATTAATTTACGCAAACTTCAAGATACAACACGGCAAAATTAAAATTAATTGGACATGCATGCTTTTCCACTCAAACTGACCGTCCCAAAAAGATGGCTAACTGTACATTTACCCACAGTTCCTGGCGCATGAAAAACCTAAACTTCTTTATAAAATTGCACAAATATAATCTTGAAACCCCAGGGTTTGACACACAAGAGTTTCACCAGTCAGTTGTGGCCTTCTCTGAACCTTGTTTTGCCGTGCTAATTTATCTTTATTTATCGTCGTTACGCTGGGAGTGGTTGCCCATTCTCCCAAGCCAGTGGCTTTTGTTTAATTGCTCGACTGCTCAGATCTCGGCGTGACAGTCGATTTTATGGAGGGAGGAAAACCGAAGAACCCGGAGAAAAACCCTCGGAGTCGGAAGAAGATCGACAAATCTTAACAAAATGCCCACATGCGGAAACCAGATTCGATCCCGGGTCCACAGAGGTGGGAGGCACGAGCGCTAACCACTCGGCCATCCTGACTCCCTTGGTGATAAGGCCGAAAGGTATTGTAGTAAATTGTGCAGTAGCAGCTTGTTCGGAATAGTCAATTTCCATCCGCAATGTATGCAGGGCTGTTTTGTCTTGGCGATAGATTTGGAACAGGTTTTGCATCGTGTGAGTTTTATCTGCAAAAATGTTGACTGACCCCTCAAAGCCTTGTTTTGTTACCTCTGCAAATCGATCCCCCGTTAAGGGCAAATCCCCTGTTACATCTACAGGTGTATGATCCGGGAGCATTGATGCATGTTCCATTCCCACAGATAGCATTGCCAAGCCGACACTCGTTCACGTCTGCAATAAAAGCAAAATTCAACAAAAAATTTATTTCCTTCTGCGCTTTAAATAGTAAAAATATAAATTGTAAAAGCAAAATGCCCCTAAAACACATTTACATAAAATCGTCAGTAAAGGAAGCATAAGGGCCCGCGATGATCCACTAGTGCACGGCGGAGCAACTCATTGATAAAAGAAAATTAAACCACGTAGTTACCCAAAGAAAGATAGACACAAAATACATCTATGTAGACTAGTAGGCAAAGTTGGGAAGTGTAACTCTGTCATTCTGAGACCACAAATTGATTTTATGCCGGAACTTAAGTTAGGGCCTTTAGATAATAAACCCTTCACAGCCCTGGTCAATTTATCATTGTCAACCTTCTCCTTAAGTTACTCATAAAATGGTAATTTGAAATAGGAAAACGAAAGTGATCACTGCATGAAAAAGCAAATTTCTCTTATTCTTGTTTTTGTGAAAAAGGGTCTCATGAGAATTTAGCAACAACTCAGTTGACATTTATAAGGACAAGGTGCTGCTTTGTATCTGCAAACAGTTTGACCTCCCGTTTTCATTTATCTTTTTTTTGGGAGTGAAGATAAGAACGTAAAGACATTGATAAACCTAGTATTTTGTTGTGCCATCGTCAAAACACCTGACATGAGCCACTTGCAGCAATTATTTAAGATGATTACTTCTTCTTTTGTCACTGTTTTAGTTTGTAAACCAAACCGGATCATAGCCACGTGGAAAAAGGCTTAATAAAAAAACTAAAAATTGTCATTTAACACTCGCAAAAATTGGTAAAAGGCTAAAAATGTTTTTATAAAAAGTTAAAATCTGAACATTATTACCATTATCATTATTTTTGTTTTCATGGTTATTATACTATTGAAATTATCCTAATCAAACTCTAATTAGGAAAAGGAAATGTCAGCTCACCTAGGCAAGATTTCCCGTTGGAAGAGCGCACATACCCTACGTTACAATTGCATTGGAAGCCACCATCAGTGTTCACACATCGGCCATTTTGGCAGTAAGCGTCGGATAGGCACTCATTGATATCTGAAAACCATACGGAGTTAAGAGACAACGTGAACAAATACTGTATCATATTATGATTTACGAGAACTGTACTTCAAACATTCAAAACCTTACTTCTAGACAGATTATTCAGATGAAAGATTATGTACAGCCCGAAAGGTCTGCAGTATTTCTTATTTTTCCTCGGTGCATAGCTTAGAAAATTTACTATTTATTTCTACATAAACACCGAAGCAGCATTTGAGTGAAGTATCCAATCTTGTCCCTTATCAGGCTAAAAACGGTTTGAGCAAAAAAAAATTTTAAATGTTCTAATTTGAAAACCACTGCTTGAGAATCTACAAAGTGACCATTCATTTTCTTTGTCTTTTCAAATGGATTCTGAAAATGTTCAATGCTTCAACAAATTTTGAGTTTTGTAATTTTAAAACCACTGCTTGAAAACCTACAAAGTGACCATTCATTTTCTTTGTCTTTTCAAGTGGATTCTGAAAATGCCCATTGCTTCAACAAATTCTAAAGTTTCCAATTTTGTTGAAATTACATTACTTTGAATTTTAAAAATTTAGCAGGATAAGGGTTAAAACGAAAACATTCATTCTTAAACCATTGAACACATCAACAAAGGCGAAGACATCGGCAGAGTGTCCAAGGCACAAATTGAAAAACTCTAGTCTACGTCGAAAAAGCGTAAGAAATAAACATCGTGCACGTACGCTTGCTTCTTCTTTTCAATATATAAAAGGACTTTACAATGAACGGCTTTAGTGCGTTGAATTTGTTTGATAAAAAAACACTTTAAAATTTCCTTACCAATACAGCGTCTTCCCGATGGGTCTATGTAATAGCCCTGAGGACACGTGCACATGAAACTCCCGGGTGTGTTCTTACATAAGCCGTTAACGCAGGGATTCGTCAAGCATTCATCGATATCTGCGAAAATGCACAACACATACTTCAGAAAGGCCAGATAGTATATTAACTCGCCTCACCTCATAATCTCAACCTAATTTCAATTCGACCTCACCTACCCTAAACTTTACCTCCTTTTACTTCGCCTAAATTAATACCCAGCTTCACTTCATTGATTCATATTCGCTCTTTTTAACCATAGAGTGTTGTTCTTCAATGTCGCATGTGTGAATAAAACATATCGATTCAAGTAAAGTCTTAATTACCACTGGAACGGGGTATAATCAAGTTTCGCGGAACTATAGCATCAACAAATAACCCAATAAACCCACAAAAAGGAAAGAGAAAAACTCTCTGACATCGGCGGGATTCGAACCCACAACCTACTACAGATCTACTTTGCTCTAACCAACTGAGCTACGGGGCCAGCGGGGAGTTTGGTCATGGGATTTAAAGAAAAGTACTGCTCGGCCAAAGCCTAGAAATAACCATAGAGTGTTGACCTTCAGTAGCAAATGCGTGAACACAACTTATAGATTCGAATGAGGCGTATAACGTTATCACCACTGGAACGAGGCGTAATCAAGTTTCGTTGATCTACAGCATCAACAAAGAAGCACATAAAACCCCACAAAGAAAAGAGAAAAATTCTCTGACCTCGTTCTTTTTACTTTGCTTTTCTCCATCTTACCTCGCCTTATCTCCCTTCCAAATAAACTTTACCTCGCCTAGTCTCATTTAACTTTCCCGAATTCGTTTTACCGCATCTGCTTAAACTGTATTCATTTCACCTTACTTCCCAATTCAGTTGGCATAATTTTATCTCAACTTTACATGTACTTTACCTTTGCACATCGCTCCTCTCGGTCCAACCCTGTAGCCTTGTGGACACGTACAGACAAAGCTACCGGGAGTGTTATCACATCGCCCAGGTGTACACAGGTCGGGGATGATCTGGCATTCATTTATATCTTTGTAACAAATATTTAAGACAACGCAATTTTAGTTGTGTGATGCACAACACAGGTAAGGTACAAAATTAAGAAATAAAAAGCTAAAAACCAATATAGCTGATTCGGTAAATTTCACTCAACCCTTTTATGTTGCTAGAGAGAGTTTTAGATACGAGTTTAACGCAAACGGCGAACCGCTGGAGGTCACGTGACTAGTCTTCACGTCACATTTGAGGTATTCGACGTGTTTTTCGACGCGTTGAGGAAGTTTTCACGTACATGTATATTAAACAGCTGAAAGATTTTAGTGTGCAATTCTTATCACACGTAATGATACAAAAATCTTGTGGAGCAATTCTTTATCCATTATCGGAGGAGAACATTAGAGCAAAATGGTAAAGTTGATCGATCCTATTCGATCTTCGAAAAAAAATGCATTCACTAACTTTGAAAGAAGAACTAATGTAAGAATTCAGAGCTCTTCGCTGCTAGATTGACACAGTGTTACCGTAAGTTGTTTTTGTTTTCTCTCATTGATATTTCTTATATTTCCAGATATAAAAAAAAATGCAGAATAGTTCAGAACCCATTTCTTTAATCGAAAGCAAATCGCAATCGAATAACATTCGAACGTGGAACCTCAAACGGGTAACTGCAAACCGCGGTTAGAGGTTCGCGGTAAACTCGGATCTAAAACTCTTTAGTAATTAGAAATAAAGGAACAAAGCAAACAGTAAAACCTGCAAAAGATGTTAAATAACTACTGGTGAAGTATTAGAAGCACCTAAATGGCAAGAAGCGACGGCCAAAAACCTGCTGTACTCTTCGTTATATTGCCCTCCCGACTTCTAACGTTTATCAATAACTCAAGATAGAAAAAGAAGAAATGATTTTTATCCATAGTTAACCTAGCAACATAATGAAGCACTAGCAGCATTTACCAGTATTGGCTCCGAGAAGACGCGCTGATCTGAAGTTATGAGCTAGCTCAAAATGGCTCGTCTGTCTTGCTTATTCTCAGTCCATGAAGAATAACAAACTAATAAACATTTTTTCGCTTGTAAAGGAAATTACAACACTCAAGTAGATATAAGAGAGCAACTTTTTTTACCTTCCAACACACTCGTTCGAAAATATTGGTTGTAGGTAGTAAAACACACTCGAGTGAAGAACAATTGGGCCCCTAGCATCATGTTTGATAATGATATACCCCGTAAATTGCTATGTTTCCAGCAAGTTGAGTCCCGGTGGTGTAGTGGTTGTCACGCCTGACACACAGAATCGCCATTGTTCTCGTTCTAACCTTTAATTTCAATAGAATTTAACACCTATTGTTTTGACTGGATCTCCTGAGAGCTTACTTAACATCTGCAAATCAATGACGCGTAATCTGCTGAGAGCAAAAACCTAACCTTCCCGGCCCCCCTGGGAAATTTTTAGATGTGTCAACTGAGAGTGTTACCACCATCCCGAGAGGAAAGTTTTTGTTAGTTTATGCGATCACATTTTGGAAAATCAGCAGATCAAAGAAAAGCAAGAAGAATATGCAAATTTTCACACGTTTTGGTTGAAAAATTTTCAAAAATTTCCCGCCCTTTGTTCAGTCAGCTATCGACTTGCCCGAATATGGACATTCCGATTAAGGTAGTGCAAAGAAGGTGATAATCGTACTAAAGATTATTGAAACCAAATTCTTTGATGTACGTAGTAACCAGGAGACGTGAGTTCGAGTCCTTTGGGACAAGTGTGTTGGAAGGTGAAAAAAGATGCCCTGTTGTATTAACTTGAACAGCTTAAACAGTAAGTGTTACTGCTAAAACAAACGTTATAATTGTTTGTTCATTACCTACAACGGGGGTGCTTTTTGTTGGTGTTATTGCTGTTGCATCCGGGAAGGGTGAAAAACCCGTCTTTATCTTAACCCCTGGCTGCGTAGGCTTAGGCGTCTTTTGAAGGGAGCCACCGGGAGTTGGTGGGTCAGGAGGCACTATGGTAACCTTTGAGCACATGGCTTTGAACTTATCTGTGATAGAAGCAAAACATTTTGATTTCACTTGTATTATGTAAACTTTTAGTGTTTAATGTAGAGGGCAATGTATTAGAAAACTCCAAAAGGGTTAACATGTTTTTTTTTTGTTTTTTTTTACCCTCTCAAAATAAAGGATATTGTATTGTATTGTATTGTATTGTATTTAAAAGTTAAACGTCGATACATATATCTTGAGTAACAAGACTTGGAGACGTTGCTTCGAACTACGTTTTTTTTGCTGTCTTCTTCATTTTATGTAAACATGATAAGAACAATGTTCAGTGCTTCGAACACTTGAATTGCGCATTAGTTGGTGCAACTGCAATTTTCCAGAACTAAAGTCTTCAACAAGGATTCAGTTTCTATTTGGAGTTTCTTACTTTACACGATTATTTAAATATATCAATTGCAGTTGCACTCACTGGTTTAAGTCAAAACATTCAAAGCCAAAATGTCTTAAATACTTTAGCTAGACAATAACTTCTACTATGGAAAAAGTGGAATCGATTGTGCCATCGATTACAATGCGATTACTTCTGTAGCAGCTTCGTTTTTGTAATGCAAGCTAGTGCATCTGTGGTGTAACTGTTTTCTCCGTTTTCAACTGTTTTATTTGCCCTAGCAGTTGTAGTTGTAGATACAACACAAATCTACAACTACAACTGTTAGGGCAATTAAAACTGTTACTTCTTTGGCCCTGTTCACACTACTTCAAATTACTTGGAAACGCAGCCTCATAAAGATCAATAATGACGTTCTCCATGTTGTCTTGATAATGCAGTTGCTAGGAAGGCGTTTCTAAACTTATCAAGCACCTGTAAGGAAACTCTGCTTTTTCGGTAAAGCAACAATCGATTTAAAGCTGAACCATATTGCGTGAGATGTGAAAACTTAGCTTTCATTCAAGTCATAAAACGAATCACCCCATTGTTGTCGTATCAAAAGCGTTTCATTGCACTGTTTTAATTCAGATCTTCGCTTATTCAAAAAGTAACTCACCATCCAAAGGATTTGATCTTTAATAAACAAAATAAATGAATTCATTTTCGGTGAAACGGAATCCCTACTAGCTTGACCTGTTGATCGTTAATTTCCCATCGTAGTTTGAATTAACGGGGTTCTACGGTAGTTTTCTAAACGGTACTCACCAGTGTTTTTCGCAGGACACTTTTCACAATCAGCTCCGTATGCAGTCCCTACAGTGCAGCAACACTGGTGACGTGTTATGTTCGTTTGAAAGCGTTCGGTGCAAACTGCTCGGTCAATTGGCTGTTCGTTGAAATAACAGAATTTCTTTGCATTTTCTGGGTAAAGAAAATTAGTTTAGAACAAGCCGATTCGAAAGCCATTTTATAAGAAAAACAAATGAAAACTACGGCTTTCTATAAAGAAAGAAGAGGAAATCTGGCAATCTTACCAAAATTCCTAACCCAAGAAAAAAATGTCAGTGGTATTAAGTAAGAAAGTACAGGATTTCTTTTGACCGTCTTAAACAGTATAATGTTGTTGGTGCTTTGTCCTTAGAAAGTTGGCGATAGGTTATAGCCTTTCATGATCAGTGTTGTAAAACATTGTGACAAACCTTACCACTGACGTAATCACTTATGCAATGTTAAGTTCACACATGTGTCAAATCAAATAGTCCACTGTTTTTGTATTAAACAACCTTTACGAAAGCGCTTTGTGTTCTGGTGAAATTTCCAACGAAAAATTTCGCATTGTCTCTTGAAAGAACAAAACCTATCGATGTTACTTCCCTTTCAATGAAGAAGGTCGACAAATGGCAACAATGCAAAATTACGAGCTCGACACTAATCCACCACATTAATCTTTGTAATTTTCTTTACAAAGATACTATTTATTTCGTTTTTTTTAATATGTTGGTCATGTATGTTTTCATGAATCTATTGCCATCCATCCCTATTGCATGCCTTTTTGTCTCTCTTACCTTTGAATTGTAAAAAAATCAGCTCAAATCAATCAAAAAAGAAAGAAATCAATCAATAAACAAAAAATGAAAGAAAGAAAGAAAGAAAGAAAGAAAGAAAGAAAGAAAGAAAAAAAAAGAAAGAAATGAAGAAAGAAAGAAATGAAGAAAGAAAGAAAGAAATGAAGAAATAAAGAAAGAAAGAAATAAAGAAGGAAAGAAAGAAAGGAAGAAAGAAAGAAGGAAAGAAAGATAAAAGGAAAGAGAGAAAGAAAGAAAATGATGTTATAATGATTTGGGTCTCACCTCTGCATGTCTTAAGCTCAGGATGAAGGGTCTGTCCTTGTGGACATCTACACGTGTAGTTACCAGGTGTGTTAATACAGATGCCATCCAAACCACACAAGTAGTTCACTTCTTGGCACTCGTTTATATCTGTTGATTAAAAGATTCTTAAGTTTTGGGTAGTCTAGATGATACAAAACCGTTGGCACATTTCATTTTGAGAAAATTTTGAGCGAACAATAATACGAAGAAAACTGAAAGGGCAGAGAACAATGCATACCATGGTTGATTAAATCTAATACCTTCTTGATTACTAAAAGGGATGTAAATGAAAGACAATCAAATGCAGTTCAACCCCAATAACTGAACCATCAACAACTCGAGTTCCCCGCTAATACAAAGCAAAACTAATTTTCACTTGGATTTGCCTCCAATACTTACTGTTTTTTCAATCCCTATAACTCCAAACCTAGTTCAAAGTAGTTTCAATTTTGGCAAATAACTGGGGTTACCTGGGTTTTAAATGTATTTAGAACAGACACTTAAATAAACAACAGCTATTCACATAATTTATTGTTGTAAAATGGGTTTGTTCAGTTTCTTTAGTTCTATATAGTTTCTCTGACACCAATATGACCGTTGTTTAGACACCTCTTTTCGCGCTTTCTACCATTATGACACGTGTGCATGTTTTGTCTAAACGTACCATACTGCATTTAATACTGAGGTAAGAAACAATTTTGGGATTCTACTTACCTTCGCACTTGCCGGTAAGTTTGTTGTACTTGAAGCCGCTCTGGCACTGGCAGGTAAATCCTGGGACCTTGTTTTCACAGCGGCCATCGACGCAAATACCAGGGATATCCAGACATTCATTTACATCTTCAAAACAAGTAACATACGCTTTAAAGCTAATTCTCATTAATAGCAGTTGCAACAGCCAAACAAAACACAGGGTATTCACTTTGCCAGTCAGCTGCACCGACGTTTTAATTTCTTAAAATTGCCGTGAAACTTGTCGAGTGGCACCCTCCGTTTAAAAAAAGTTTGACCCAATAACTCCCCCGAGATCGTATACAACTTTAAAAGCATCCTACTTGATGAAAAGAACTAAATTGCAACTTTTTTTAAAAATTGAATAAAATATTAAGCTTGGTAAAGATGCACAGAAACTTAAACACATAGTCGCAGTACCCGAAGCAACTTTTTCCGAAGAAAATCTAAATTTTCAGTTTCAGTCAGTTTATCAACACTTAACTTCTCATCACATAGTTCATAGAGAAAAAGAAATTTGGTAATGAGATTGTGATGGTAATTGATCAAACATAGCAAGTTTCAGATGACGTCATTGTTTACCTTCTGCTTCATTAGCATACAATTTAAGTCATAGAAAGAACAGAGATAAACAACAACTGACTTAAAAATTTGAGAATGCATATCAAAATTAAGAAATGACCAAACTTTCGGTTCTGTTAATGTAGTTTCAAAAAAGAAATTACCACTCAAAAAATGCAAAACAGCTGGGGGAAAGAACGATAATAAGTCACACTTTCCTTTAAAAATTTCCAATTTTTAAAATCATATCTCGGAAACATTACTCATAATATCAATGTCATAATTCAGAAGCTCAGTTTCTGTAGTTGAATTAGAAAGAGAGTGCGTATGCTAAAGCTAAGAGGCAAAAAATGTAAACAAAATCTCGCTTATTGAAGATGAAAAACTCTTCTTGTAAGATTTGTCATTTGTAAAGTTATTAAAAAGAGTTCTACATAGCAGAAGATAACAACATGTCGTTTTAGTATTTCGGGTTGAAAGGGATAAGCACAAACGTGTTGTGCAAGCAGTTTTAACTCCCGATGGGGTCTTATTAATGAAAACGCATAAATTGAATTGTCCATAATAAGTTTTTTATTACCTGAGCATGCGCAGAACTTAGGATCAAAGCTCGTCATTCTTGAGACATTGCAGGTTGAGGAAGTGCACAGTAGAGATTCGAGAAGAACCAAACTTTCTCGTCAACCGATATAAATTATAATCAACTTTATAGTCATAAGTAATAGTCTCAGTTTTTAAAATAGTTAGTTCCTTTGTTGCAACTA
This sequence comes from Hydrozoanthus tunicans, assembly GCA_026413305.1. Taxonomy (NCBI): domain Eukaryota; kingdom Metazoa; phylum Cnidaria; class Anthozoa; order Zoantharia; family Hydrozoanthidae; genus Hydrozoanthus; species Hydrozoanthus tunicans. The sequence continues at coordinate 2,031 of JAOBAT010076875.1, read as the reverse complement.
AGGTTCTAGGTAAATACAACGCAATAAAAACGCGAAAGATGCCGAGCCGCAAATGGGTTTACGAATCGAACGGGCTCAATCCTTGCTTTCGGGATTGCATCTAGAGCTGATTTTATTAAGGATCTTGTTAGGTTAGTTAAGTACTCACCGACTATGATAGTTGTATTCGGGTTAGGAATAAACCCAGGTCCTCCCGGGCAAAGCCTTGTGAACTCAGCTGAGGAAACAATGAAATTTTACTGAATGCTATTGGTTTGATCCTCCGGGTTACTGTTTAGCTGAAACAGCTCTTTGTGAAAACCCTTGCAGTTGTGAAATTTATTGAGGTAAACTTTTAACCATTCACTTGAAGCTTTTGATGTCTACATCTCTTGTGCCGTTCGGAAAAGATTATCTTCTTTGCTGGGTTGTTCAAAGGACGGCTAACTTTTATCGAGGGCTATCAATAAGCCATTATTCAAGCATCTATATCTTCTCTACGAAATGATTTGCGGTTTTTATAAAATATTGTTTAGATTTTCCACGGAAAAAACAGAGTGTAAATAGAGCAAATAAGTCTGTAAGTTTGGAAAGAAGAACTGGGATTAAAAAGCTTACCCGGGGTTAATGTTAATCGGCCTTTGAACAATTGGGCCTTGATGTTTTATTCCGACAGTGTACTGTACTTACCAGACCCTCGAGGCGGACATAGCTCACACGGCTCTCCCCAGGCCTTTCCGACCGTACAACAACATGTACTTCTGTAGACCCTGGGTAGTGGGCTCGTACATGATTTTTCATCTGGGGCTTGGAGATAACAGTTTCGCTTGCGCATGTCTGAAATAAGTAAAAACAGTAACTTAATATGGAACTGGTTATGGAATCTGTACCGCTTCTTCAAGGAAGCTTGGTTTCATTTTGAAACTCTTACAGTTTTGACTTGTTCCTGTCTCGTACTCGAATCACTACTTTTCCTGTTTCAGGGCATTTCATCTAGCTTGCACTCATGAATTGTAAGATGAGACAATTATACCTTCAGTGCCTTTGCTGAGCTTATTGAATTGACCTACTTAAAACTGAAGAGATATCATACAGGTCTTAGCTGGTAGAATATTTTACCCCAAATCGAAGAGATCATACATTTCACCACAGAGTTACCTTTTGGTGTTTTCGTTTTACAAATTACGACTAGGGCCATTCAAGGCATTCGTTTACAAGGATCTTTTTACTTATTTCTTTAGTTTAGGACACTTATCGCCCCATGTAAGCAGTATCCAGAGCACTAATGGATGTCTGATCCCTACCATCTGGATGCCGGATGCTTAGAACGTAGATTCTGTGAATACTGACTGCATTGGATGCTGGATGCCTTGCCAGTAAATGTTAGATCCCTCCGTTTTTATGCTCTCGATTTTGGGTGTCAATGTAAAAGCATCATGGATGCTGGATGCGGGAAACGCGTACATGGGGCGGCGCTTACTAAAAAGCACAACAGTTGTCTTACCAATGCAGCCGGTCCCGTCTTTATTGGGCATGAAATCGCCATCACACAAACACCTGTAACCTCCGTTTACATTCACACATCGGCCATTTGGGCACATCCCTGTTACTGAACATTCGTCAACATCTGGAATGGAATAGGTTGAAACTAGTGTCAACATTTTCAAAACGATTTATAGAAAGAAGAATTATACCGATAAAAACGGTCAGAAACAAAACAAACAAGACAAAAACTAACAGAAAGAAATAAATCGAGAGAGAAAGAACAAAAGAAAAAGAGAAAAAAGAAAGAAGGAAAGAAAGAAAGAGGAAAAGAAAGAAAAAAGATAGAATACAGATTTAATGTTAATTTGACATGATACTTGTATTCTCAACTTTTGACTGCTATGCGTTTGCTTTAGGAAGGCAGTAAGAAGAACGAATGGAGTTCGGCCTTAGGCACCTGCTTTTAGCTTAAGAACCAATTCTAAGGTTCAGAGAAAGAAAGAAAGAAAGAAAGAAAGAAAGAAAGAAAGAAAGAAAGAAAGAAAGAAAGAAAGAAAGAAAGAAAGA